>JACEGR010003509.1:0-103623 GCA_014170235.1 Listronotus bonariensis | reverse complement strand
CTTAGACTATTCACAACAGACCAAACATTACTTGTTTTTTCAATGCTAAAATGCCGTTTGTTTTGTTGCCATGATTAAAATACTAAACATGAAAACACAAACGTGTGTGACAAAGAAAACAAATCAAAATAATTTGCCTTTGTTTACAAATACCTTTGTGTTGGCAACACTGTAAATAATATAATGACGAAGTGCATTTCGATTGCCAGAGGTGTGCCATTCTAAGGCAATAATAAAATAAGCAAAAATAACACCAAATAAAATTGTTTTAGATAAACTTATAAAACTTATCTAAATAAGCTTTGGGTATGTATAATTTTACGTTTTATAACATGGATATAAAAATATACCTCACATTCTCAAAAAACTTCATTTTGTTTATAAGAATGTGGGGTTACTGATTATTTATGACATAGACATTGATGATTGTCTTATGTATTTATTTTTTAAATAGAAACTTCTTTTAAAGCCCAATTGGTCATTTAGATGACGTAAAGAAACATGAGCGAAAATTATCCCAGACATCGCCTAACCCTTTTATACTGATAAATCCCTCTTTATATGTGTTTATTTTTTTATTTTAAATAAAGAAATAAACATTTAAAAATAAATAAAATATAGAATAAAAACTGGATAGGTAGCTTAATTTAAAAGATTGTATCACTAAAAACGTATATTCCTAATTTTTTGGACGCCATTTTATTTTGCTTGCTAGTTTATGGCATTTTTTTGTGCTTGCAATGTAAAATATGAACCAAGAAATTTTAGTTAGTAACTAACTAGACATGGTAAATTCAGAATATTTTAAATAATAGATTGAAAATCATGATCTTTTTATTTCAAATTATTATGGTATTAAAAGTATTCTAATCTATTAATCATACAAAATAATATGCATTCCTTTAAAAAGACTTGATGTTTTACCAACCCTTACATTCGGTTGCGCATTCGCCATTCTACACATACTTTACTTATAAATGAACTAACTAATTATGTTAATACCCGATTTGCACTAACTAGTTCGTGATTTATAAAGTCAAAGCACACTAGGCGCTCAGGTTTCGGTACGCTCAAGGACCGATCAAATATCTTACATGGTATTTAAACATCATTCAAGGTAATTCTTTTAAAATGCATGTAAATTATTTGATCTGTCCGTGAGAGTACTGAGACCTAAGCGCCTTGTGTGCTTTAACCTTTAGCGAACAAGCATTCAATTTTTTTATTATTACTGGACACAAATATACTTTACTTTCATTACATTTATGAGAAAATTATTTTAAAAATTGTTTATGCTATCCAAATTTGCCATTTTAGATTTTGGGTAATATTTGTGATATGCACTTTGTTTTTGACTGAATTTAAGCATTTACAAAACAACACAAAGGTTATCTCATCTATATCTCATAAAGAAATAAATACTAACAGACTACGCCAGCAACGATGCGACGCCAATGAATTGCAAAACAAACATATGTTTACCTACTTGTGAAATGACACATTGAGGTTTAAAAGTCTATTTTTTGCATACTTGGCATTCACGAACCATATTGTCGGTAATATTGTCCAATAATTTACACAAAAAACACTATAAGACACATGAAAACTGAGAAAATCACCAAAACAACTATTTTCACAAGGCAACGCTGCAACTAATGGCGCATGAGAAGTGATAAAAATGCTATGAGACTAGCCAATCCGAGCCCGCTTGGAGGCTATGGCCCGTAGCAACGTTGTCGGGTTGTTTAGTTAATTTTCCGTGATTTAAAACAAAAGAAAAACCTGTAA
The DNA here is from genome assembly GCA_014170235.1 of Listronotus bonariensis. Taxonomy (NCBI): domain Eukaryota; kingdom Metazoa; phylum Arthropoda; class Insecta; order Coleoptera; family Curculionidae; genus Listronotus; species Listronotus bonariensis. The sequence goes on along the minus strand of JACEGR010003509.1, from coordinate 101,835 downwards.
ATAATTAAATATAATGATAATTTAATATGAACATAATAATAACTATAGAATTCTGATATCAAAATCACCTTAAAGTTTAGACGATATTCTTATATAGTATTACCAGTAAAAATTGTATTAACAAATAAATGCAAGCATGGCAAAAGCCAAGACTTAAATATAAAATAGCAAAAGTGGCACTAGCGCTTGCCCTATGACTTAAGCAAAATTATCTTGAAAGCAAATAGTCCAGTCAAATCGGAGAAATTTTTAATGTCTGATCGTAATCAAATGTAAACAAGTTTCGTCTCCTGTAAAGGATAAAAGGTCCTAAAAACAAAAACAAACCATACAACTTAAATGGAAAATACAAAAATGTTATTTATAAAATACCTAGAATGCAATAAGTTTTATATAGGTGAAACTTGTAGACCATTAGCTAAACGCATAAAAGAACACAGATCATACAATTAAAAACACAGAATTTCATAAATCAAAAATCTGCACAATCACGTCATCATGTGTGATAACAATCATAGAATAAACTGGGATGCTTCGAGTATTTTAGCAAAGGAAACTTGTTCTAAAAAACGCAAAATCAAAGAAAGTGCAGTATATATTATTAAATAAAGATAATTGTGTAGCATCAATTTCAGTTAATTTAAATAACACTTGGTTGCCTTTGCTCGATACTGAAGTATCTTCAGGAAAACTAAAAATCAACTAACTCATCACCTTTTTGTCTTACAAATAATAAATACACCAATTACTTATGTCACTCATGACACATATGTCAAACTATTTTCAGTTTGCGATACTAAAAAGTCTAAAATTTTAATCATTTTTAATTTAAATATTGGTTAATTTTTATTTTATTTTTTATCTTAATTTAAATTGTCTATGATAACAGACTTGCCACCGAAACGTCGTTTTTAATTAGAATTTTTTGGGTTTTTGGGGGTTTTTCTTTATTTTGTTTCAGGCGACCAGCCAGTTCATAGGGGGTCAATAGGGCTGAACAGGGTCAGCCGTATACCCCGGGGACCAGGACCGAAGCGGTCCCATTCTTTCAAGGCGTGTACCCAACAAAAAGACCACAATTCTTCAGAGCAGAAGCCATGGAAGTACCTATAAAAGCAATAATCCCACAGCCCGACGATGGGCAAGCGAGGGAAGCCTTTCTGTAAGTGAAGCGATCATTAATGAGACGAATAGCTCTTTCTTTGAATAGAATCAAGAACGCTCAGGGTCGCGGGGGACGCCATGCCCAGAAACAGAGAACAATATTCCAAGGGGAGGCAGTCTGGATTTGGGACACATATAAAGTGTATAAATTAGAAGCGGGAAAATACTTTTAGCCTCGAAAGAGAAATCCAAGCTTTTGAGGCTGCCGTGTGGCTATAGATACAATGTGTTTATGCCAGTTAAGGTTACTTTCAAAATGTGACGCCCACAAGATTGGAAGGTATCTTTGCTCTGTAAAACTTGGCCGCTCATAAGTAGAGGATGAGTATTTGATGACTCTTTCGCGACAAGGAACATGACTGTGTTTTGGATGCATTAAAATGGACTTGAAAACAGTCACAAAAGCTAATAATACATAGCTTTTCATTACCTATAATTAAAACTATGTCCATTCTACTTTATAGTTAGATTTAAATAATAACTTTCTCCATCTCCCAATTCGGCTCCATTTTCTTTTCTTTAGTCGAGCTTTAATTAAAGTTTAAATTTGTCTCAGTTTAAAATAGAAGCTTCTTGTCTTGAAGCTTGAGTTGCCATGGATAGTCTTAAATTGAGTGTTTTAATTGTGTTTATAGAATCATAATTAAGTCTAAGTTTCTATTAAAAGATTCAGCTTAAATGCTTAAATGATTTTTTCTTACGAATATTAAGTGGAATTAAAATTAATGTCCAAACGTATGGTCAAGTATTTTTGTATCTCGAGAATTCATTGCAAAGGAAATAAGGCCGGGCACCTAATAATAGCCATATCCTTTATTTCCACAAACCATTGTTATAACGACAAAGAAACGTCACTACAGAATAAATAAAAACTAGTTTAAATTTACATTCATTTAAAATCATTTCATTTGTTAAAAACAATTAAAATAAAACAAAATATAGGTGGTGATAAAATCATTAACAGATATCACAATTAAAATATCTAGTAATAGTTGAACAGATTATGATCAATAATTAAGAAATTTAGTTAAATAGTTAAAAACAGTTAAAATGATACAAAAATACAGGTGGTGATAAAATCATTAACATACATCACAATTAAAATATGTAGTAACAGTTTAACAGTATATGATCAATAATCAAACTTAAAAGAGTAAAAACACTTATCCTGCAGCTCCGTTCGAAATTTATCCTTGTTCTCTATTTCACTACAAGGTAGGTGGCAAGGATTTATAAGCCTTGACATGGTAGTAAGGTCCTTTCTCAAAGAACGTTGAATTATGAGAAGGAATACTAAGATCACTCCTGCCTCTGGTGACAATTGTCATTGAGTTGGAATAAAATCGGAGTTTACAGTGAATAAATGGGAATTTTTCTTCACAAACATTACTAAGACCTAGAAATATAGACTAGGGACAGTTAAAAGCCCAGGTTATTAAAAATAGGGTTTACAAGAAGCTCGAGGATGCACCTTAAGTATGCATCTGATAATACGCTTTATTTTATGCTGTTTATGGATAATTTTTACCTAGGTAAGTTTAGTTACTAAACACACTCAAAGTGGCTTTAATTGTTTTTTTAAACAAAACGAGATACGAAGAAATAACAAGAGTTTTAAAAGCTGCATTTTTAATTGCCTAATCGGAAAAAAATATATTAAAACCTATAAAGAGTCGGTGGGGTACTTTTTTAAAATAATATTGGCTGTGGCACTGGGACGCCACTGGACCCAATAATCTTAATCTAGGTAAAGTTTTAAAGGTAGGTGACTCATTACAATAAATAGGTATACCAAATTTTAACCACATCGGTTAATGCGTTTTTGGGATATTTAAAAAATACCGATTTGTTTTTTTAACTTTGACGCTCTGTATCTCAGTAATGAAGAAAGAATGACATATGTTATAAGAAACTTTCTTTCATAAAAAGACATAAGAAATCACCCTTTAAGTTTCGAACCGTAGTTAGGAAACACCCTGTATAGACAAGTAGTAGGAAATAGTATATTTTTTGTTTCTCGAGAACGAAGCTAGATACGAAGAAAATTTATAAAACTTTTAATTGCCTAATCGGAAAAAATATTAAAACTTAAAAACTCAGAGGCGAACTTTTTTGCTCAATAATATTGGTTGTGGTGTCCATTAAGACGCTATACATAAATTTAAGCAAAGGCTCATACTATGGCATTTGCTTTTTAGTTACAGGCAATATTTTATGTTTTATCTTTTATTAATTTAAGTATAATCATTTGCTTAGCTTTATTCACATGACTCAAATTTCATTTTGTCTCAAAAAACAGTGATTGCTCAAACAAAATTTTAAATTATAATTTTGTTTTATTTTATAAACCGTTAAAACATACAATAAAAAGAATTTCAGGAAAAGTCACAGGAAAAATTATTTTTGTCAGTGATGTGGCGGATGTCCCAAATGAATTTGAGAAAATTTGCATTTTAGCACCTGCGGGAAACAAATTGGCAGCTCGACAGGGTAAATTGGGTGCGAAATACATTGGAAATCCTGGTTTTTCTATCTTAAACCAGAGAATTAAGGATATTTTTTGTAAACTTCCTAGTTGTAGTATTTAATATTGGAAAAAAATGTTTTGTATTACTATATAGCAGATCTTTTTTCTTCATATCACACTGTTGGAATAAGTCTCTTAAGTTTCTAGGTGAGTCCCAGATCGTTGCTCTTGATATATCCAAAGCTTTTGATCAGGTCTGGCACGCCGCACTTCTTAATAAACTTCCTCCTATGGTCTTTTAACTAAACTCTGTACTTGGCTCTCTAGTAATTATCTGATCGTCGTATATCAGTTATTGTGGACGGCCATTCTTCAAGCTTTCACCAAGTAAATGCTGGAGTCCCTCAGGGCTCAGTTCTGGCACCAACATTGTTTCTTCTTCACATCAACGACCTTCTCTCGTCCACAACTAATTCCATTCATAGTTTCGCCGACGATAGTACCCTTCACTCCAGTTTTTAGGTTCCTAAACCCATCACTAAACCTGACTTGGAAAACAAACGCAGAGCGATGCAGATATCTCTTTCGCAGGATCTTAACTTAATATTGGATTGGGGCGCCAAAAATCTCGTCCATTTTAATGCATCCAAAACACAATCATGTTCCTTGTCGCGAAAAGAGTCATTAAATACTCATCCTCTACTTATGAGCGGCCAAGTTTTACAGAGCAAAGACACCTTCAATCTTGTGGGCGTCACATTTGAAAGTAACCTTAACTGGCATAAACACATTGTATCTATAGCCACGGCAGCTTCAAAAAGCTTGGATTTCTTTTTCGAGCCAAAAAGTATTTTTCCGCTTCTAATTTATACACTTTATATGTGTCCCAAATCCGACCTCCCTTGGAATATTGTTCTCATATCTGGGGCATGGCGTCCCCCACAACCCTAAGCATTCTTGATTCTATTCAAAGAAGAGCTATTCGTCTCATTAATGATCCTTCACTTACAGAAAGGCTTCCCTCTCTTGCCCATCGTCGGGCTGTGGGGGATTTATCGCTTCTTTATAGGTACTTTCATGGCTTCTGCTCTGAAGAATTGTCCAGTATAGTTCCTCCACTCACGGTTCCCAACAGAGAAACTCGTGGTTCCGCGAGTATGCATCCCTATACGGTTCAACTGGACAGGCCCCGTACTTCTCACTTTATTCGTTCTTTTATCCCTAGAGTTTCTAGATTGTGGAACCTGCTGCCCGCGGAGGTCTTTCCTTCCCCCCAAATCTTCAAGTATTTAAGTCCCGTGTCAACAAACTCCCTCTTACCTCGCTGAAGACGCCCACGATACGTTAGTATTTAGGCTTTTAGCCTTCGTGGTTTGTTTAAAGATAAAAAAAAATATATATATATATATATATATATATATATATATATATATATATATATATATATATATATATATATAGGATGATTCCTTTATACAGGGTCTAGTTAGTCTCTGAAAGGTACCGAAAAAATGATACTATAAATTCCTGAGGCTAAAATATGACTATTTAACCCATCTTACCTTAGTCCAAAAGTGGATGGTTTTAGAGTTACAGGGTGTCAAAAGTTTATTCTGGATTTAGTTTTTAATACATAGTTTTGTTAATAATAGTTGTATTCTCACACTATTGGGCAAAGGGGGTTTTTAGAGATAAAAAGTAAAATCTGCCATTATTTTGTTGTAAACTGTAGAGGACGCCGCCAGTGCCACAAATTAAAAACGAAATAATATTTTTGAGTCATTCTGTATGTAACTTTAAGATAAAAATTTCTTTGTATTTAATATATTTTACATAAATAAGATACACATTGTAAAAGTTTATTTAAGCAGCTGTTTTTGAGATATCTAGATTTTTAAAAAAAACCAACAACTTCTGTATAGCCACGTCTAAACTATACAGGGTATTTCAGAAAAAGTTGCTAATCTTTAAAAGTGTAAATCCTGTGATTTTAAGAAAAAAAGTTTAAATAATCGTATGTACTAAATGGCTTAATATACCTAAATGGCTTAATTTTGAGAAAGAGGAAAGAAAGTTTTTAAAAATAAGCTTTTTTACGACTCTGCATCTCAAAAGTTAAACCATTTTGGGTATAGTTTTATTTAAACTTTTTTCTTAAAATCGCCAAAGGATTCACACTTTTAAGGATTAGCAACCTTCTCTAAAGCACCCTGTATAACTTAGACCTGGTCATACAGGAATTTTTTCTGCTTAAATCCAAAAGCAACACTGCTGCTCCTTAATTTAAATTGCCAATACATATTGATGTCATATGTTTCGGGTGTCGGACTGGGCAACCGCGTCACTTTTGTGTCGGATAAGTTTACTAGAATGGTTTACATGGAATTTTTAAACATTGTGCCAAAAATCGTAAGGGTTGCAGTCACGCAACCCGCTTAGTCAATACCCGAACTTTTTTTTGTTGCCTTTTAGTTTTATGACTGTAACCCTTACTTTTTTGGCACAATGTTTAAAAATTGCATATAAAACATTGTGGTAAACTTTTCGACAAAAAAGTAACGCGTAGGCCCAGTCCGACACCCAAAACATTTGACATTGACAGGCTGGGTTAAAGCGCCCCTTTAATATATGGCGGTATGAATATTCGTAGTAGACTCGTCAAAATGAGCCCTCCTAAAAGGTTTTAAAAACGGATTTTTTTACATTTGTCTTTTAGTAAACCACAGCGTATAAAATATAAATTTGGGAAATTTACATATGGTTGTAGAAAAAATATATCATGCAGTACATGCATAAAAAATGTTTACCCATCGGATTGCTCCAACCGTCAAACTTCCACGTCGTAAGAAAAAGTATTACTTTATGTGCTTGTAAACTACTCATGCCAAAATTACCGATTAATAAAACGACCAACATTATCAACAAACCACAACTAATAGCTGCCCCGATGAAATACTTCGGTAACTCAATATTTGAATCTATATTTCATGTATCTCAGTCGACGTGCTGAAAACCGCCCTTCAATCTGCCTCTAAACCTGTGAAACCCTCGTCCCGACGGCGACGCCTCGTTGCCAAATACCGCCCTTTCAGTTAGACCAAAAGATTACTTTTCTGTTTTTATTAAAAAGTAAAAAATGCTTCTTAAGCGACCCCCATTTGTTAGTGTTAAATTTCTTTAAGTTGAAATTTATATAAATGGCACAATATATTTATGTATGATACACACTTTGTTTGAAATAGGAAATTTATTTGAATTTATTTATGTATGATGCACACTTTGTTTAATTTTGGTCATTTAATTCTTTATTGAATGAGATTTACGTGGCTGTTAACTTTCATTAACAGGATAATTCTTACCCATACACATAAACTTGAAAAATAATTGCCATGGGATAATAATATTGGGAAAAAATGCAAAACATTTTTAGTTGGGAAGATAATCAAATATTTTAAATGATGCTTTACTTTTCAGGTAAAAATATTAATCACGGATATTCATTTAATCAAAACAAAAAAAATCTTTCCCTATGACCACATGTGAAAATAGTAAATAGCACACTGTTTTCATGCATAGAAAATGCCTTATATCACACTAGTGTTGCAAAGTACTTTACAACACTAGTGTTGCAAAGTATAATATAAAGCTGTCATCGCTGTCATTGTTATTTAAAATAAATTTGGAGTTATCAGGCTGTTAATGGGATTTACATTGAAAAAGCCATGCAATATTTTTTAATGAGGACCTTTTTTAATTCTTAAATGATAAAAAGCGACTAGGTAGGTGATTTTTGATATAAAAATATTGTTAAACAGTATAATATATCGCAGTAAGGAAAAGTATATATCACCCTAGTGATGCAAAGTTTTCAATTGTTTTCTTATTTTTTCCGTGAAGACAAACAACTTTTATTGTTTTTTTGGTGAATAACTTGTGGTCGTAGGAAAAATAGTGTACATTACTTGTGTGAAAATCACTTTCTTACACGCGTGGGTTTGTCGCACTCGGCTGACGCCTCGTGCAACAATATTCCCACTCGTGTGAAATAAGTCATTTTCCACCCTTGTAATGGTTCCAATAGGTAAATCCATTTCTATAATTTATACTTAATAAAAACATATTACGGGACGGTGGAGTGAACAGGGGTGCTGGGTGTGGACGAAACAGTAGAAATCCTACATTAAACGCCCAAAAACAGTATTTCACAATACACACCGCACTTTCTGTTTACAAAAATGTCCAAAAAATTGTTTAAAAAAATTAAAAATAAATAATAGTAAAACAATCCCGCCATGGCTGTCACTGCATAAAAAAGAAGAGTTTGCAATAGAACTGTAAATGTCTTGCGATGTTGCCAAATAAAGTGAGAAAGTGTCAATAGCTTAAAAAAAAAAGGAAGATACAGGACAAAATTCATATGAAAATTAAGTTATTCCTTCTTCCTATTATAATTTGTAGAGAAAAAAGGAAAATACCTAAACATAAAGAAGGAGACATTTCTACAAAAATACCATTGTTTCTCATGGAAATGGTGGATAATCCCCGAAATAGGCTTGGTGTTAATTCTTCATAAGAAGTTTGGCAACGCTGCTTCTATCAAGACCGTCATTTTTATAATGACGAATTTCATGTTATCCAACTGACCGAAATATGTGTGGGATAGTTTTTCGAAAAATTTAATACTTTTCATAATTAATTTACATTTTCATGTGCCCCGAGTGCAGTATATTAATGTTTTCTTGTGTTTGACGTTGGATTTATACTGTTTTGTCCCCACCCAGCACCCCTGTTCACTCCATCGTCCCATAAATAAGTTTTTTATTAATAATAAATTATAGAAATGGATTTTGGAAAACGCGCACACAGATTTGTGTCATAATCGACCTATAGAAACCCCCTGAAAAAGAATTTTTCGAAAATCTCTTATAATAGCGAAAACCGCTATATCGAACCATTACCGGTAATAGCTATTTACGTTACTAGACCGGAAAATGGTATTTTACGGGTCGACGAAAACATTTACAGGGCGAGCCGTAGGCGAGTCCTGTAGTTTTGAGGACACCCCTAAAAATTATTTCCGGTCTAGTATCGTACATAATTTTTTTTTAATTGACCGGAAAAAAAACTGTGTAAATTTTTAGTGTTATATTTAAACGACAATAAGGCAAGGCTGCTTCAATTATTTCATCTGGATTTTCCATGTCTGACTCCATTTTGACAAAATGATGCTTTCTTTACTTTACAATATCTTGAACTGTCAAATAGTAACAATTGAACTCTGACAATTTTTGTCATGGCTAACAGGATTTTTTGAAGCTAAATGAGAGACCGGAAAGTAAACTAGGGACCGGAAAGTAAATTAGTCCTGTAAAATAGCATTTTCCGCTTAAAAAATTGAGTGGAAAATTCAATTTTCCGGTCAATTAAAAAAAAAATGGACGACTCCTGTGTCTCCAGAAATAACCAAAATTCCCTAAATGTTTAAACACCAAATAACTAAGCAGTAAAAGCACTAAACGTCTTCACAGTTTATTCTTCTCTGTAACTTTTGCCGGTTTCGAGATCCCAATGGAAAGATTGTTTTAGCCGTCATTTACAATGCTGTCCCAAATTCTGTTCCAGTTATGATAAAATATTGATACACAAAATTGTCGTAAACCTTGATTTGAAGAGCTCAAGGGTTGGAAAACACAAAACAACTTTCCAAGGATAAACGCTTTACAACCTCTGGACTTTAGGAAAAGAGATTCGTAAAATTTCATTTTTGTTTTTATCGGTTTTGATAAAAATTTAATAAAGTTGCCAAAATATGCAGACTAAACAGATAAATTACAAGTTAGTTTCTGATTTTTATTAAAAAGTAAAATAATGCTTCTAAAGCGACCCCCATTTGTTAGTGTTAAATGTCTTTAAGTTGAAATGTATATAAATGGCACAATATATTTATGTATGATACACCTTTGTTTAAAATTGGAAATTTATTTGAATTTATTTATGTATGATGCACACTTTGTTTAATCTTGGTTATTTATTACTTTATAGAATGAGATTTATTGGCTGTTTTTTAATTAACGGGGCAATTAATATTGAATTGGGGCGCCAAAAATCTCGTCCATTTTAACGTATCCAAAACACAATCATGTTCCTTGTCGCGAAAAGAGTCATCAAATACTCATCCTCTACTTATGAGCGGCCGAATTTTACAAAGCAAAGACACCTTTAATCTTGTGGGCGTCACATTTGAAAGTAACCTTAACTGGCATAAACACATTGTATCTATAGCCACGGCAGCTTCAAAAAGCTTGGATTTCTCTTTCGAGCCAAAAAGTATTTCTCCCCTTTTAATTTATACACTTTCTATGTGTCCCTAATCCGACCTCCCTTGGAATATTGCTCTCATATCTGGGGCATGGCGTCCCCCACAACCCTAAGCATTCTTGATTGTATGCAAAGAAGAGCTATTCGTCTCAATAATGATCCTTCACTTTCAGAAAGGCTTCCCTCTCTTGCACATCGTCGGGCTGTGGGGGATTTATCGCTTTTTTATAGGTACTTCCATGGCTTCTGCTCTGAAGAGTTGTCCAATATAGTTCCTCCACTCACGGTTACCAACAGAGAAACTCGTGGTTCCGCGCGTATGCATCCCTATTCGGTCCAACTGGACAGGCCCCAAACTTCCCACTTTGTTCGTTCTTTTATCCCTAAAGTTTCTAGATTGTGGAACCTGCTGCCCGCGGAGGTCTTTCCTTCCCCCGAATCTTCAAGTATTTAAGTCCCGTGTCAACAAACTCCCTCTTATCTCGCTTAAGACACTCACGGTACGTTAGTATTTAGGCTTTTGGCCTTCGTGGTTTGTCCAAAGATAAAAAAAAGTTATTTATTTTTTGTGTCAGGAATAATTTGGTATTATAATTATTAATCAGAGGAAATACTATACTTTCTCTACGACTGTTCCAAGGTTATTTGCGATCCAAATAGGTAAAAATATGGACGACCCTGTGTCTCCAGAAATAACCAGAATTCCCTAAATGTTTAAACACCAAATAACTAAGCAGTAAAACACTAAACGTCTTCACAGTTTATTCTTCTCTGTAACTTTTGCCGGTTTTGAGATCCCAATGGAAAGATTGTTTTAGCCGTCACTTACAATGCTGTCCCAAATTCTGTTCCAGTTATGATAAAATATTGATACACAAAATCGTCGTGAACCTTGATTTGAAAAGCTCAAGGGTTGGAAAAGCACAAAACAACTTTCCAAGGATAAACGCTTTACAACCTCTGGACTTTTGGGAGAAGAGATTCGTAAAAATTTCATTTTGTTTTTATCGGTTTTGATAAAAATTTAATAAAGTTGCCAAAATATGCCGACTAAACAGATAAATTACAAGTTAGTTTAGTTTAGAGCAGTGACCGCAAAAAGTTGTACACATATGGAAAAAAAAAATTCTTGATATTATTGCAAACCTTTTGGCGATCACCTCCTTGCTTTTCTTAGTGGTATTCTTTAAAAATTATCAGTTTTACTTTCTGATCAGTTCTTTCAATTCAGCCACTTGCAATTATTTGTTCAGGTGACATTAATAAAAATTATTTACCCATTTAAGAATACTTATTGACTCTTTGTTTGACCTCCGAACAGTGCGGACGTGCGTAGAGGATCACAAAGTTCTTCCCGGAGTGGCGGCTAGAGGTGTCGTACGAACGTTTTTGCCTTCGGGGATCAAGGAAAGATTCACGCTAAATTGACGGCATCTTTCTTCTGGATCTAAGCGCTGTGAGCGAAGATTCCTATAAGCTGATGATATCCTGTTTGGTGGTGAACACGAGGTATTTCTCAAATGGCGGGAAATAGATGGGCGTGCCATGGGAACTGTCAGTAGTGAAAGTGAAGGTTATACGTAACACCAGTAGCAGATCTTGGTTTGACAGTCGACAATTTATGTATTGCATCGACAGTTGAATTATTTGTTTTTTGAATTTCTGAGAGCTGCGAGCTCGATTATCCAGATTTTCCGCCGGCGAAGCCCTGGAAAGCATAGTCCGAAGGGGAGAGTGGTAGATTGGACCTGAAGGGACCAAAACCAAGAAAAAAAATTTGAAATAGAAATAAAGATTACTTATTTTCATTAAGTATTGGTTTAAGGGACCTAGAATTGCTTAGGTTTTTTACACTGTCGACAGAGGGCGTGATGGACGATAAGCTACTATGTTTATTGAACATGCTGCTTTTTAAGGGATTTTTTGAGTTTTTTTTGTTATGCGGCCTGCAGTTGGTAATCTCACTAGCTCTAAAAGGAAAAACCTTGAAAGTGTGGAAAATATGCATCTCCAGATCGGACAGTGATCTACAGATGTGTTTAGAATAATAGAGAATAGAATAATAATTTTAAATTGATGTGTAACTGTAATTAAAATAAAAAATTTAAAAAAATCCCAAACCTTTTTTGGTGGTTACATAGGAAATAATTTTTATATACAGCTAGAAAACTATTTTGATTTTAAATTGTAATTTTTATGATGTGTCATTAAAAGGGAGTAATCAAATTTGTAATTATGAAATATCAAAAATAAGTAAGGGTATAATTTATTTACAAATGAGATTATTTATCGACAGCACATCATATTAAAAGTATTAATTTTTTCAAAAACTGTCAATCACCCTAAAGGATGTATTGTTAACAGTAAATAACAACAGGCTACACTGAGATATACCTTCACCTTTCATTAATATTTTCTTTTGGTAATTCTCTTAATAACTTATCAGATGACTATAACAACAAAAACAAATCTAGGGACTTAAAAAGGGTTTTTATTATTATTGTATCTTTAGCCCTCTTTAATATATTTATACCGATTGTAATTATTGTTATAACTATAAAATAATTTATATTAACAAATGTTTTTAATTAGGTCAATACCATTTTGTTATTAACAATGTTTATTATTTTAAAATGAAATAAACAGTTCCATTAAATTACAATAACGTATTAAATATTATAAAAATACAGATAGGTAGGTGAATATTTTTTTCTTTTTTAATTTAAATGTATTGTTTCCAGAATCACCTCGTATAAAAACACGTGTCTTCGTTTTTATACCTTATTATCAATGAAACGTAACTTATGGTTACAACAACGACAAAATCTTTACTTGTCAATGTCTCGAAGTTTACAGTACAAAAGTCGAATCTATGCTACTCAAATGGAGGTTTCCGTCGCCCTCTTACAGTATGATGGAAAGAGTGAAGAATGATCTAGATTTTTGAAGAAATATTGCGAAAATTTCTGTAGTACAGGATGGCATAAAATTCTCAATGGATAATTCGGGCGTTTTTGGAAACCTTCAAAAGTGATAAAGAACTTGGAAAAATTAAGGTAAATTATTTAAATAAATTAACAAACTAAATTAAATAATCCTAACTCCTAAAATTCTCTAATCTAAACACATTTTTGGTAATTTTCTAGAAACCTGCGGCAACTCCGATTTTGACGAAATGGTATACAGGGGTTTGGGGGCGCTGATCACGAATCAGAATTTATTGGCGGAAACGTTTCGTTCTTGAGATATTCATCATCAGACTTGAGATTTAAACTAATCCTATTTTACAATATTCCCCCTTCTTTTTGCACACAATTCTTGATTTAAAGCAAAAGTGGCACATAATATTTGATTTTCACCTTTTAAAACCCCGTTTTTGTACGTATTTTACATTATTTTGCATTAAATTGCATAGCTATACTTTGAATCATTTCCATCCCAGTGTGCCATAAAGCCCTATGTGTATGTATGGTTGCCGCATTATCAAAGAAAAGCCACGCAATTTAATGCAAAATAATGTAAAAAACGTAGAAAAACGGGGTTTTAAAGGTGAAAATCAAATACTTTGTGACACTTTAGCTTTAAATCAAGAATTGTGTTCAAAGAAGGGGGAATATAGTGAAAATAAGGTTTAGTTTAAATTTGAACTTTGATGATGATATCTTAAGAACGAAACGTGTCCGCCAAAAAATTCTATCAGATTTGTGATCAACGCCCCAAAAACCCCCGTATGCTAAATTTCATCAAAATCGGAGTTGCCGTAGGTTTCTAGAAAATTACCATAACTTATTTATGAACTTTTTGCATAGAATTATACCTCTTAAAATTACGAACATTATTTCCCCCAACACCCTGTATATAACATTTTATAAAACTTAATTAATTACAATAATTTTTACAGAGTTTTTGGTATTTTTAGTATTTTTGTGAACCTGTATATAAAATGTCACAACTTACAAAAAATGTTGGCTTTCAAAATATAATTTTAATTTTTATTGAAACGTTAATACAAAATTCCCTGGACAATATATTTAATAAATTATGCAAGAAAAAAGTAAGCAAAAAGAATAAAATTACTTGCAGTAATAAAACGAAATGACATTAAATCGCCCATATAAATTACATCTAAACCAAAAATCCGCTAAATTCATTCAGTTCATCGCATTAAAAGAAATATAAGCGGAAAATCTGAAAGAAAACCCATTTAAAAAGTAATTGTGTTGCCGGTTACTGGTCCTTTTAACAACTTTAATTGAGTTGGTGAAGCGATAAATTGTCTTTTCACACAGTTATTTTGTCCTTTTAAAAAAATGTAAGAAACTTATTCTTTAAAAAACCTTGAAATATGAAGTTTTTAATCCAGTGCTATACAGCATGTCCCAGGATCTAGACACGCAGCATCGTGTCAATCCAAGTTTAAGCGCGCCAAGTATAATTTTCCACCAACCACTTGATGCCACTTTTGATCCCTCCATAACTCAAAACCTATTTAACGTAAACACATAAAACTACGTGGTTTATATACAGTGTTCATTTGAAAACTTTCACCTCAAGTTATCTTCGAAACGAGACAGATTTGAGAAAATCGCAACATCGTCAAGATATTTATTGAGGAGACTTTTTACAAGAAATGGACGGCGCCCCTTTAACCCTTAACCACCAGGGGCCACCACCTCAAAATTCTTAAATGAGAAGACGGGTCGAGTGATACATCATTTAAACTCCTGACGAAGTACTTTATAACCCTAGAATATGAAGTCAATATCTTCACCTATTACAAAATGGCGGTACTGTTTATTCCTAAATACCTGATTTGGATGGTCATATTTCCGAAACTAATAAAGTTAGATGTACCTAATGTGGTATTTTCCTAAAGCTCATTTAAAGATCTTTTTAATGGTAAAATAATATACAGGGTTCTTAAATAAAAAATATGTACTTTTTTCTTCTACCCTGTATATTACTACCAGTATCCATATGTTTATATGAGAGTTTTTTTCCTATTTTCTGTTGTAGAATCGCCCCGTAAAGTTTGTCGGTTGAGTTACTAGACACCCTGTATGTATGTTGGTAATTTGATTGAAATTGATGAAAACTTTGATGTCTATTGGTGCCTAAACGGCGAGGGTTTTTCGACTTTAATATAAAGTACCTTATTTTCTAAGTTTTTGATTGTCTATAAAATGGCGCCCCCAGCTTTGCGATATCTTTCAAAATAAAAAAGTTATGATGTAAAATAAATTTTAAGTTTTAGGTAAAGTTCTCTCTGACTTCTAAAATTTAAAAAAAGTACTTTTGTCTTAAAATTTTAGAATCTGCAAAGCTCGATTTGTGTACCAAATATCAACTGGATTGGTTTAAAAATAAATGCAATATGGCGAAAAAACCAAAATAAAAATTGAACTTTGACGGCTTGTAACTGAGAACGAATGACATTTAAAAAAATATATATATGAAGCTCTACCCCTTATTTTGTTAAGTAGAATCACCCTCTTAAGTTTCGTGATAGATTTTTGAATCACCCTGTATAAAATAAAAACTGGCCTAGCTAAATCTAACCTACTGTAAGATCTCGTACATATTTAGATTTTGTACAGAACTTGGCCCTCATTTAGATCTCTATTTTTTGCGGCGAAGCCCACAGCCAAGCATAACTTTTAATATTGAACTTTGCTCACCTTTTTCACATTTATATCATTACTCTTTACTAAAGGAAACTAGGCAAGTATATAGATTTAGTATTTTTCTTGCGTTTCTCGTTGCATAGTTTTTCTTTTTTTATGCTATTATCTACATTTTCTTAAACATTAGAAATACCAGATGAACACTCCCAACGCTTTAACGCTACAATTAAAGAACTTTTTTATTCTTCAGAATTTTTACTACGTTTATACAGAATTATCAAGCTAGATTTTAAATTTCATCTTTCTAAGTCATCTGGAAGCGGGTTAGATTTTTGCATCTATATTATGTCAGTCAGTCAGTGGAAAACTGACGACTTTTGGACTTTCATATCTTTATAACCATTTGAGCTAGCTTCATGAAATTGGGGCTTCTAGTTGTCCTTATGGATATAAATAAACACACATAGTTTCGTGTGTTTACGTTAAATAGGCGCACTCGTTGCAAAGGTGAGTTGTAGGAGAGTACATGGTAAATTACTGGAGAGGATTAAATGCATGCATTCCCCATGGTCGGCCGTTGTGTTTTTCATACCGGTATACGCCAGTGCCTTTTGAATCAAAATAAATTTTTTAAAACTTTTTTTTTTATTTACGTACCGATTGGTTGTTAGTTTATTTAAATAATTACCTTAAGAACCAATTAGAATATCGATAAGAAATAATAACAACAACCTAGTTTTTAATTTACCTGGCCTCTTTAAATGTAAAATTCAAGATTTGCAAAATAATTATTCATAACGTAAAACAAGGGTTTCCTGAAGCCATTTATTGACTTTTCGATACATTAATTTGAATATGATTAAAATAATAATTTCCTTTATTAACTTAATTTAAAAGACATAAATATCTATACAGGGTGATTCAAAAACATATGCCATTGCTTAAGGGGAGATTCCTTAGCCAAAAATAAGATAAAAATGTCATATGAACATGGGTCCGCAAATGTTTGTTTCCAAGATAAAGGGCGTTTAATTTTTTTATAATTTTCTGTTTTTCGAATATTTTTTAAACTACGCCAGCGATTTGGCCAAAATTTGGGACATAAGGTATATTTATTAATAGGCATATTTTGACTATAAGGAATTTGCTATATTTTTACCAGAGGCGTACTTGTGGGGTAGACACAAAATATTGTTTTAATTAAAACATGTACGCCACTGATTTTAATAAATTTTTGATAGCGTAGTTAAATACTTTACTAAATGTTTAGCAAAACTTGTCTCTTAGCGTTTTTTCGAATTTCGTTTGGTTTTCGGGCTATTTGCGATTTTAATACGGGCTGCAGCTAATAACAGATTATGGTTCCAACATGACGGAGCACCACCACATTTTGCGGCTGAAGAAGATTTGTAAATGAAGCGTATGGTACTCGCTGGATTGGTCGTGGAGGACCAGTCGCATGGCCACCGCGGTCACCAGACATCAATC
Organism: Listronotus bonariensis; assembly: GCA_014170235.1. Lineage (NCBI taxonomy): Eukaryota > Metazoa > Arthropoda > Insecta > Coleoptera > Curculionidae > Listronotus > Listronotus bonariensis. Next base: position 84,774 of record JACEGR010003509.1, on the reverse strand, counting down.
CCTTAGATTTTTATCTCTGGGGACATGTTAAAGAAATTGTTAACAAAAGTCATGTGAATACGAGGCAGGAATTGTTACAAAGGATGAGGGGGCATTTGAAACAATAAGACAAAATCGTACTATTTGCGCAAAAGTACGCAAATCTTTAGGACGAGGACTAAGAGCATGCAACGAAACTGAAGGAGGACATTTTCAGCATCTCATTTAGCCACTTGTGAAGTTAAATTGCAGGTTAGTTTTATTTTTTTAAATTAAAGCACTCTTTAATGATTTTTAAAACTTAACGTAGATGGAGGTCAGTAGCTGCAGCCCGTATTAAAATCGCAAATATCCCGAAAACCAAACGAAATTTAAAAAAATACTAAGAGACAAGTTTTGTTAAGCATTTTAGTATTTAATTGCGCTATCAAAATTTATTAAAATCAGTGGCGTACATGTTTTAATTAAAAAAATATTTTTGTCTACCCACAAGTACGCCTCTGGTAAAAGTTAGCCAAATCGCTGGCGTAGTTTTAAAAATATTCAAAAAAAAGAGAAAAATTATAAAAATTAAACGCCCTGTATCTTGGAAACAAAGTATTTGCGGACCCATGTTCATACTGACATTTTTGTCTTATTTTTTGGCTAAGGAATCTCCCCCTTAAGCGATGGCATATGACAAGAATTCTATTTAATATTCTTTTTATGTTGTATTTAATTAAACCAGTGAGTTTTATAAAAAAATAACTGTTTGCCAAGAAAAACAACTTTTGAGCGCAAGAAGTTAATCCAAAAGTATTATTATTAAAAAGTGAAATGAGTCAAAGAGCTTGAAAATATTAAACATATCTATCTTTTATTATTTTAAAAATATTGCCGTCCATATATAAAAAAAAATCATTTTAATTGGGCAAAATCAAAGCTGTTGTTATTTACAGAGAGTCTAAAACTTTTGACAAACAATTCTTATATTAATATTTTGGTTATTGATTCTGCTCCATGTTAAAAGTTAATGAGACTTTTTATCTACGTGGTGTTTTGTCAGCTCTATTTCGTTTTACTGAAAGTTTACAAAAGAAAGTATTATATTTCCTGGCACGTCGAGAGCTGACTTATCTACATCGAAAATATACGAAATAACCTGATCATGCTGGCTGTACGAGGTTATGAAAACAAAATTAAACATCATTTACAGGTGTTCTATATCAAAGCAGAAATCAGTTATTTGCTAGAAAAAAATAAATATAATACAGGGTGTCCGTAACTCTACTGACAAATTTTAAGGGTTGATTCTCTTCGTCTTAGTGTTGTTTAAACTACGGGATGTTGATGATAACTTTACACCAATTTAGATAAATTTTAAATATATAGGAAATGTCCCCGGTTCATTAAAAGACTTTCTTGACGTACAAGACAATAGAGACAAAAATTCTTTAACCAGTGTCCATGAGGGGTTTAGGCAAAAAACTTAAGAAATATAAGGTGCGCCTCTGCATTTTCTCAAAATGAAAATTTTTTTTAGATTTCCATTTAGCCAAAAATTTTATTGAAAATCACATTTTCCCTTTTATGTCTGTGTTATTATTTAAGCTATGCAATTTGTCAAATAACAATTAAGATGGACATTTTAATTGTCTATATTTTTTGTTTAATAAGATTTGTTGTATCTTTAATAGTTTTGAGAAAATAAATATTTTAGAAAAATTAAAATCCTAAAATATCTCAAAAACTAAAGGATCACTAGTAAAATTTGATAATACAAAAGATGCAGTTGTAAAGAGCTCTATCGTAAAGGCTATTTACCTTTTTTTTGTAAACATAATCATTACCCAGATATTAAGAAAAACGTTGAATTTTTGGGATTTTTCCAATGCTATTGCCTTGAAAAGAGTCAGAAAATAAAAAAAAACTATATTTATGGATTATTTTGCACAAATTTTAACAAAGAACTCTGCATTATTAAACAAATAGCAAGAAACAACGGATATAAAGAATCACTTATTGATAAATTGTTAACAAAGAAAAACAAAAGTTAATTGCTAAAGAGTTTTATAGTATTACAGAACCTAAAAACAATAATTTTAAGTTTATCAATTATATACCAAACATCAGCAATAATGTATCCAATAGACTAGATAAGTTAGGCTGTAAAACTGTGTCTGTAAATAAGAGTAACCTAGGTAGATTATTAGTTAACAATAAAGACAAAACAGAAAAATTAGATATGTCAGGGGTTTATAAAGTTAATTGCGCAGACTGTAATGCGGAATATATTGGTCAAAGTGGAAGGAGCATAAAAACAGAATAAAAGAACACAAAACATCAATTTTAAATGGTTTAAAAACACAGGCATTTCAACACATTGTATAGAACAAAACCACTTTATAGATCTTAATAATGTTAAACTACTCCATAGAGAAAACAAAGGTAAAAAATTAAATTTATATGAACAACTAGAAATTAAAAAATCACTTATAGACAATACAACTCTTTCTACCAATGATCAAATAAATTTCGCAGATATGCCAATTATAAATAAATTTATTACCACATCTGGGCCGCATAATAAAACCCCTAATAATATTTTATAGACCTTTTTGGGAAAAACGTGTTAAATGGTTCTGTTTGTAAATATTTCTCTTTTTTAAATTTAGTATACGAAGTACTCTTGATGAAGCCCTAGAAAGGCGAAACAATTGTAGAGTAATGCTCTAATAAAAGCAATTTTTCCTATTTCTCCCCTTCTAATTTATAACCTTTATATGTGTCCCAAATCCGACCTCCTTGGAATATTGTTCTCATATCTGGGGCATGGCGTCCCCACAACCCTAAGTCTTCTTGATCTATTCAAAGAGCTATTCGTCTCATTAATGATCCTTCACTTACAGAAGGCTTCCCTCTCTTGCCCATCATCGAGCTGTGGGGGATTTATCGCTTTTTATAGGTACTTTCATGGCTTCTGCTCTGAAGAATTGTCCAGTATAGTTCCTCCACTCACGGTTCCCAACAGAGAAACTCGTGGTTCCGCGCGTATTCATCCCTATACGGTTCAACTGGCCAGACCCGAACTTCCCACTTTGTTCGTTCTTTATCCCTAGAGTTTCTAGAATGTGGAACCTGCTGTCCAAAAAATAAAAAAATTATGACTTGTAGATATTGGATTTTTGCACGAAAATATAGTTAATGTGAATATCTATCCAAGAAACATAATTTTTAAAAATCGTAAGTGCACTGTGGTTATATCTTATAAAAATCTGAAAATTTAAAGAAAAAAATATTTTGTCATAAGTATCCTACCACTCAAGATATTTCTACAAAATTTGGTACACTTTTTTGGACCATAATATTAGGTTTTTTGGTGTAAAAGTTTTTAGAAAAAAATTACCAGTGGCGTTCGAAAAAGATTTGTATTGAATTTTTTTAAAGAAAAAGTAGTACGCCACTGCTTTTTCTTCTAATTAATATTATTTTTTAAATACTTATTTACTTTGGGAGAATTTGGTTTCCTGATATTTTCTCATACGACAAACGGTTTTCGTTTAAAAAAAAGCCATTTAATGCATGCCAAAACCTCTAAAATATCACAAAATTAAAAAAAAAACTATATATATATATATATATATATATATATATATATATATATATATATATATATATATATATATATATATTTAAAAATACATTTTAATTCCAAACATTTTTTCTTTATAACAATTTTTAATATTAGTAATAATACAGGTGCTTTACTCTTTATCAAAATTACACTTTTGGTCAAACTCGTAGATGACCAATGAAATTAACTATTTTGATGGTTGCTTTTTAGGTTTTAGAGCAAGCTGAACTTTTTAAAAGTATAGATATTTTTCTTTAAATGAATATTAAAAAAGTTTCCTATATGACGCCAACTTACGCAGACACACTGTATACGCATTCTTTTTAAATCGGTAGTTAACATTAGAGACATTTCGCACCTCTTATTTTGCAATTCCGTTGTGGTAAACGTTATTCTGAGACTGCGCAGTAACGCAAACATGATCCGTTATCGTTATTAACCATACCGGACTCCTTTAATTACGAATGAATACCGAAAAGCTTATAGTTATCGTTATCGTTATTGTTAAACTGCGTGGTTGCCGGATTGTAGAAATTTTAATATCAATTATTTAAAAGGTTAAAATTTTAATGCCGTATTAATTAAAATATTATTTATACATAGGCTCTAGAGAAAAATCTATAGCAGTAATAAAAATCAAATAGTGTTAAGAAATTAAAACGAACTTGCACTTTTACGGATATTCTAAATCAGTAATTAATTTAGATGTTACAATCTGGCACACTTGCTTTTTATTCTTACTACCAAACCTAACCTTACTTTTTGTGTTTTGCTTATACTGTATTGTTTGCATCTACTTTAAAAACGAAATCAACAGAAGTGTTTACATATATTCAAATATCAATTTATATCTCATGAAGAATAAAAGTAAATACTGATTTTCCGTTAACTTTAAAATCGGTGAACCACAGGCAAAAATAAGGTTAAGTGTCGAAAGCGCAGACGCAAGATAAATTTCTTAAAAGAGGCTGCAAAATCTCTGTCTAAAACTGCTGCCGTAATCGTTATGTTTAATAACGATAACCATAAGGGAGGCCAAAAACGTCTGTTATTTTAAGAGGTGCAAAATGTCTCTATTATTAGCAACATGTTAATGTTGTATTTTACAAAATGTCTCTATTAAAATGAAACATTTTTATTCAGGTTACAATAATCCAAATTTTTTTTTGAATACTCTATTATAATTTTCCGCACTCTTCTTTACACAAAAAAAAAAAAAAAAGATTTAAACTTATTGTGTGCGGTAACATATTTACTTTTAGGCATTTTATCTCGACCACGAACGTAACCCCCGTCTATAACCCCAAAAACCTCGAGTTGTTTAAAAAGTTTTCCAGCTCATTCGGTTACAAGAAACTAGATATTTGTCTATTTATTTGGGTACACGCCAAAATAAAATTAAAAGTACTAAAAAACCAAAAAAAAAAATTAAACAAGTAAAAGATAATTAAAATCGACGTTTCGGTGGCAAATCTGCCACCGTTGTCAAAGACAAATGGAATAAAAATAATAAAAATAAAAACTTACTATTATTTAGGTTTTAAAATTCAAAATTTTATGTTTTTCTAGGATATTCTGAAAACTTTGACATTAAATGTCAAAACATGTTTGTTTGGTTATAGTGTCATAGTGACATACAGATAACTGGTTGCTGGTGTATTGATTGTTTATTTTACAAAAAAGGTGAATAGTTAGGTTAATTTTTAGTCTTTCTCCTGAAGATACTTCTCAGTATCAAGCAAAGGCAACCAAGCGTTATTTAAATTTCAACTGGAAATTGATGCTACACAATTATCTTTATTTAATAATATATACGCACTTTCTTTGATTTTGCGTTTTTAGAACAAGTTTCCTTTGCTAAAATGCTCGAAGCATCCCAGTTTATTCTATGATTGTTATCAAATGCGTGTTGGCAGATTTTTTGATTTATGAAATTCTGTGTTTTTAATGTATGATCTGTGTTCTTTATGCGTTTGGCTAATGGTCTACAAGTTTCACCTATATAAAACTTATTGCATTCGCAAGGTATTTTATAAATGACATTTTTGTATTTTCATTTAAGTTGTATGGTTTTGTTTTGTTAATTGAGATCTGATTGTGTTTTGTGTTTTAAAGATTGTGCGAATATTAAATTTATGCCCTATTCGTTGAATTTTATTTGGATAGTCCGGGAATGTATGGTAAAAATAAATTTGTAATAGGTCTATTTTGGATTTCGTCTTATAACTGCAGTTTTCAAACCAGAAACAATTATTTATAAAATCAAGAGGATAATTATTTACGGGTTAAAATATTTTAAAATAACCTTTCAATATTTATACTTGATTAGAACAATACTGACTCTGTCAGTAGACTTTTAGCAACTCCCTGTGGGTCCATTATTAGGTTGATTTGGGGTATCTGACAGCGTACCTTCTGTCCATTTGCAGTATTCATAAGACTGGTTCAAAATACAAATTTCTTTTATTAAACACGTCGAAAGTGGTGGTTATTGATTGTTATCTTTTCTGGCGTAAGCTTACTTGTATGGTTCTTAATAATGTATTAATGCGTGTCAAAAAATATTTAAACAGTGTTCGTCATGTTGGTATATAGAAAAATGTCATCTATATATCTCCACCAAACTAAAGGTTTATATTGATAATTTTCTACAAAATTTGATTCAAAGTTTTCCATAAAAATATTACTTAATAAAGGTGATAAAGGTGAACCCATAGCCATATTAAAAGAAAAGTACCAATCTAAAAATAACCCGGTTTAAATATGACTTTGCAGAAACCTGCAAAGAAAATAAATAAACATTTAACCGACAGAAAAACAAAAAATAAGGATGGTTTAAAAGAGGTCTCTTGCGGCAAACCTACACTTTCTGCTAATTGGACAAGTTTATAAATGTTTAAATAACTTGGGGTTTTCTTTCACGTAGTGGATTTATTGGATGCCAGCAGCCCACATATTGCATAAATTTTAAAAAGCACAAAATATAAGGGGTTTGTTCACAAAGATCCAAATACTATACAGGGGTGATTTTAGGAAGTAAAGTTCAAATAAAAGTATGTTTTTACTTTTGAGATACAAGGTGGTAAATTTTTTTTTTTTTTAAATATATATGTATAAATACAGGGTGGCCCATATTTGACACTTCGACACGGTCTGTAGCTGGATAACCATGGCGTTTTTAAAAAGTAAATATTGGAACATATACAGGTCGGAGAACACCACAGTATAAAATTATTTTACTCTATACAGGATGTCTCAAAAAAGTGTGACGTATCAAAGTTATATTTTTTAAATAGAACACCCTATATTTTATGACAGTTTTAGATTCTACATAAAAAAATAATTTAAGTTTGTTAATAGTACCAAGTGCCTAATTTTGTTCGTTTTTGTGATATTTGATTTTTTTTCAAAATGCAGGGGTGCAATTAAATTAATTTTATTTTAACAATATAAACTCCTTAAACTTTAAAATTTGTTACAAGATTAGGAAAAGTCTGCCTTATCATACGTAGGTCATATCGAGATCATAGATTATACAGGGTGATCAAAAATAATTTTAATTTTTTAGAAAGTCAAATAGCAGTATCTCTCTTATTTTAAATGGAACACCCTGTATTTTTTTACACCACATGATGACAAACCAAATGCTCTTTCAAATGGTATATAGGTTAGTAAGTAAATTCCGTTTTAACATATTTTTATTCCAAATGTTTATTTAACTGTAAGTAGGCTGTGATATAGCTATGCCTATTTACTAAGCCGTTATTGCAAAATGTAAATTTGTTGGAAAAAAGCACAAAATTAAAAGATTTTTTATTATCTGCCACTATTTTTAAAATTCACAGAAAAAAATTCATTAGTTGCTTATAATGCTACTTCCAATAACACTTATTTCAGCTGAATGTGGTAATGATAAAACTTGTGTTTTTAAACAATCCTAATAACGCCTCTGGTCAGTTATGACGACATTCTGTGACCTATAACTCGTTTCTTCCATTATCCATAATCACTGTGTCAAATTTTTTAAAGTAACTATTAAGGTTATCAGATGGTTTCTCCTGGAATATTTTTCAGGATTAACTCTACACTAAAGTAAACCATTTTTTTCACATCCTACCAGTATTATAGCATCTTGTTATTGTAGAAGAAGGGTTTTTATTTATAATCATTGAAATTTCTTTTAAACTGAATAAAACACTAGTAATCAATAAATGGTCGTTGGTATTTTCTTAAGAAAAATATTAATGGCTGCTATGTCACAGCCACCTTTAATTTAAATAAACATTTGGACTAAAAATTTGTAAAAACAGATTTTACTAAAAAGGACAAAAGATAGGTATAGGCAACCACTACACCATTTGAAAGAGTATTTCAAAATGTCATCATGTGACGTAAAAAAATACAGGGTGTTCCATTTAAAATAAGAGAGATATGGCTATTTGATTTTCTGAAAAATTGAAATTATTTTTGATCACCCTGTACAATATTTGATCTTGATTTGACCTACGGTATGATATGGCAGACTTTTTCTAATCTTGTTACATATTTTAAAGTTTAAAGTGTTAAAAGTGTTAAAGTAAAATCAATTTAATTTTACCTCTGCATTTTTCAAAAAATCAAATATCACAAAAACGAATAAAATTAGACACTTAGTACTATAAACAAACTTGAGCTATTTTTTAAAGTAGAATCTAAAACCGTCATAAAATATAGGGTGTTCCATTTAAAAAAATATAACTTTGTTACGTGACACTTTTTTAAGACACCCTGTATAGACTAAAATAATTTTATACTGCGGTGTTATCCGACCTGTATATGTTCCAGTATTTAATTTTTTTAAAAACCCCATGGTTATCCAGCTACAGACCGTGTCGAATATGGTGGACCACCCTGTATTCCTAAATGGTCTCTAAAATGTTTTAAGAAATGCCAAAAAAGTTTTAAAACGATATTATCTCTCTTAAAATCCTATTTTGTAATACTTACAATGCAGAAATTGATCTCTCGATTAGGACAGTCCGATAGCTTCATATAGGTATCGTTGATACAAGGCGTGATAGATCCAACTCCGTCATTGTACTGACCACACTTAAAACACTGAAGAGCCATCACTGCGGTGGTCAAAACGGTCGAAACGATGCACCAAGCTACGATAGCTTTTAGAGTGATAGCCATAGTTGCGAATAAAATATGTCCGGTTAATTTTTAAAGCGTTTTTTTTAAAGCTGGCCTGCAAATAAAAGAAATATTTTTTAAGTTTTTTTGCTTTATCTCGTAAAATGAAAGTGTTATAGACGTAATGTGAGCTCGATGCGTTCAAACGAGTTTTTATGAGTTAAACACTAGCAGATAGAAATTAAATAGAGAACGTCTGCATGTAAACATGATTTTTCCTACGACCACTTCAGAAAATAGCAAATAGCACACTGGTTTCATGCATAGAAAATGCGTTATATCACACTAGTGTTGCAAAGTACTTTACAACACTCGTGTGATATATATTATGATGTCATTCTAAAACTGCTATTGGTTTTGCAAGTGACATATTTATTGTAGTGACAGTAAAAAAACTTTTACTTACCTTAAACAGTAGAACCCAAATTAGCGAAAATCATCTTATTAACGTTAAGTTACTACACAGTATAAGCTTTCTTCTAATATTAAAAAGAGTAATAATAAAATTTCCGAAAAATAAAAACATAAACAAAAATAGACATAACCACAAAAACAACTTTCACTGACTGCTCGCTCAGTGGCACAGTGTTGTCAGGTAAGTAGATCAAATTAAAAATCTCCCTCCTACCTTTGAGCACGCACTTTATAGAGGCAGCCTTGCTGCTTGACCGTTCGACCTAAAGCGCCAGAGAAAAACTCCTATAGATCAAATTCCTTCTCTCTGTCTTCGTGTACTCAAACAACTAGTTAAATCTTTTTTTTAATCCCTTAATTAAACCTGAGGCTAATACACACTTTATGAATCCACTTTCTTTATCCATTCATAAATAGAATCAGACCCTTCCGACGTTGCCAAATGCTTTCCATATTTTGCATGGTATAACTGACGTTTAGTAGTCGTTTTTTTCTTACTTTTAGGACTTTAGGTTATGCATTTACAATTTTCATATTTTTTATATTTTTTCTCAAAAATATGAGGAAAAATGTAATTTTACTTGATTTTACATGTGATGTTCAGTTTCATTAACTCGTTTTACCAATTTTAACCCCACCCAGCACCCCTTTACCCCCGGTCCCGTAAGTTTGTTTACTGATATTTTTAAAACGGAATATTTTGGATATGCGCCACTTACGTTTTATTTAGAAGAGTGTCTAAAATATGTAAGTATCAATAACTTTTCAAAAAACCTCTTAAAAATAGCAGAAAACCGTATTAAACTATTACCGCTTATTACCTCAACCAAACCATACAATTTTTATAAGTGAGCGCCTTTTTAAATTTCAAAATGATAAAAGTTCTATAATGCTTCTAGGTAGGTGATTTTCTTTCGATGTAAAAATATTGTCAAAACAGTATAATATAGCTGTTTTATGATAAATGTTTTCTCCAAAAAGAGCTCGAGGATGGGGTATCACATTTTTAATATCTCTTTTGGTTTCCAAGTTTCCCATAAGGGACAACCAAAATGGGACACCCTGTATATAAAAAAATTAAAAATGAATTTTTTTCTAAAATGACAATGAAAATAATAATCTGGTACAAGGCATTTTTTTCCGCAACGTAGGTATAAGCATCGGTCTTAAAAAAGCTTAAGTAAAAATCACGCGTTGTAATGGTAATATTTTTAATAAAATCTAATAGAAAAATTATTCTTTTTACTTACAACTTTTCATCGATTCTTGCTACTTTTATTACCTTTATATTAGAATATTTTTAATTTTTAGAAATAAAAAGTCTTTTCATCCAAAAACAGTAGTTTTAAAATGTGATTTTATAAATAAAACATAGGGTAATAATAAATGTTTTTGGTAATTGTTTACTTATCCGGACACCACGCCGACTTTGATGGGGGGTTTTTGAGGCAGTAATTACGAATCTAAAGAAATGTTTCATTGGCAACGTTTCGTTCTCGAGATATTTATCAGCAAATCTTGAATAGAAAACTAACCTAAATTCACCATATTCTCCTTTTTTGCACGCAATTTTTGAGCTTTCTGCTAAATTGGCACTCAATATTTTATTTCCACCTCTTAAAAACCGATTTTCTCATTTATTTTACCCTTTTTCCCATACAATGACAAAGCTCAACTTTCATCATTTTAAGCACAGAAGCCATGAATACTGGATTTAAAAGTAAAGTTTTACAATTTAATGGAAAAAACGGGTAAAATAAATGGAAATCCAGGTTTAAATCAAGAAATATTTTCAAAAGGAAGGGGGAATATAGTGAAAATAAGGTAAATTTGCTTTTAGGTTTTACGATGGATATCTCGAAAACGAAACGTTCCCGATTAAATTTTCTTTCAAATTCGTAATCCGCGCCCCTAAAAACTCTCGTATGCCAAAAATAATTAAAATCGGCGTAAAGCAATGAAAAAGAATTAAATTATTTTTAACTCACCTTTTGCTTTGGAAATGAATTATATTAAATAAAAATATTTTTAAAAACAATTAAAGTAGTCCGATCCTGTGTTTTATGCGCGCAATTTCGCAAAGGGCGTTAGTCAGTGCTCGCGTCCCGTCAGGCGGCCGTCGAACAACTAACGCAAACTTTCGAGTTTCGAAATTTCGCACCGGGTGTGGAAGCAAGGACGGAAAAACTGCACTGGGTGCCGAAAGGACAAAGGGAAGGTTGAGAAATACTATTTCCCAACCCCATTTTATATTTTTTTGCATAATTTATATGGTAATTTTGACCATACTTTTGTAACTTCTGCCAGGTTTTGCAATACGCGTATTTAGTTCTGACGTCACGACGCAGGCAAGGAATCCATTGCACTTTTCTTTATATATGTATTTATAATACATCCAAGAAATTTGACCAATTTTAAAAACCTAATTTTAGGAAAATTTAAGCTTAAAGTCAAAAACAATTATTTACAATTTCATATTTATCACCCTTTTTCTAAATAACTCCGAAAATACTGGAGATAATAAAAAATAGTGAATTTTTAAATGACAAGATTTATCTGTGCCTGGGTTTTCTGTACAGTGCATATTTGGCGAGATGTGCTAGTTTAATTTATTTACGAACAAGCACCACCTTTTCGGAGTCTTTTAAACTCACCCCATTTCAAAACCAAGGTAGCATAAGGAATTTTACTTACAGAACCTTGTAGCTCTTAAAAAACCCTACAAAAAGCTTTTTAAAACAACTTTCTCTTATTAAAAATAAAAGAGATACGTTAAAAACAACCAATCAGTTTTTCTTTGAAAAATTTGAATATATATATATCTGCATATAATTTTAAAATTAGGCATTTTAAATTGGTCCAAAAAAAAAAAAAAAATTTATATATATATATATATATTGTGACGTAGAATTTTGAATACATATATAAATAGGGCCACTTTACATCACTAGGGCAAATGTACCATATGGAACTATTTTCTTGGGACCATGAGACCGGTGGACTACCAAAAACTAACTTAACTTATTTGAGTAACTTAATTTAGTACGGGCATACCCCACTAGGAGTAGCCCGTACGGGGGTTTAACTAAAACTTTAACTTTTTACTCGACTTCACTTTACCTACTTCTTATCTAATAAAAATCCCTTTTAATTTCTCTCTCTCTTCTTTAAATATCAAATTTTCCAGTGTTTGTTTTGCATTTCTACGCTACCCAGTTTGTTTAATGTTTTTATTTTATTATTATAAAAGTAACCTAGAAAATTGTTTAATTTATACTCTTTAAGACCCTGCACACCTCACGTATATTTTTATGTAGCAAATTTCCAATGTTAAGTAAACTAATTAAAATGTATACTTATTTTTAAATTCTCAAAATGTATATATATATATATATTATATATATATATATATATATATATATATATATATATATATATATATATATATATATATATATATATATAGAAATCCAAACAATAGATTTTTATTATGGGAATTCGTGATGAAAGTTTAAATAACACTGATTTATGTGAGTTTTGTGTGTTTTAAAGTATTTGTGACTAGTGTCAGCTATTTTGTGACACTCAGACTCTAGTATATCTTACGAACTTCAATCGATGATATTATTGCTGAAAAGTTCTCGTAATCCATTTTGAGATAAAACAAATATAAAATATCTTAAATAGTGCCACTAATGTAACAAAATGGAAAAATAAAATATATTTTCCATAGAAACCTTTGTTTGTTTTATGTTGTGGCGAGGGGGTAGAGGTTTGTTTGGATTCCATTTAAAGCCTTAAACATATACCTCTAGAGTCAGCCTATATGGCGGTAATTAATGAACCTGGTATTTTAGTTCCTAAAATTCCACACCACATATTAAACCCAAAACGTTCTTGATGTATCGATATTTTTCTTAACACGCGGATTTTGTTGAGCCAAGAAACGCGTATTGCGTATAAAGACAATACAGTAACAATAAGAAACAATTGCTCTAAAAACAACAACTTCGACAAACAGGGTAATAACGACAAATACTATTTTATAATGATAATTAAATTATGTTGCATATACGGTAACAGGTATAAACGTCCAAGCATTTGTTTGCAAGGCCTACTTAAAAATAACTTTAAAAAAATAGACAAAAACAATTTTTCTTTTAACTAAAAATTAAAGATTTAACATGAAGATACACCGTTGAATTTGTAATAAAAAAATGTGACCTAGATACAGGGTGATACTTTTTTTTCGAGCCATATAAAAAATAAAGTTGTTGATGGTTTCTTGAAAACGAAACGTCGGGTATAAAATCTAAAAATACCATCATGTAGTAGCTAAAAAGTGCCAGTAAAAAAGTGTTATTAGTTTTTTTGTATCTCTTCAAATAAAGTCAGAAAAAAATAAAATCGATATAGTCAAATTTTGTTGTTTTTGCCAACATCATCTCAGCAGGCCACATGAAGTGCTTCTTCAAGTTTCTAAACGGCATGTTAATAAGCTTTTAAACAATAACAACTTTTCCTAGTTTAACCCTAAGCTGTATCTCCCAATAGGAACTTGAGACTCCCATGCTTAGGATCCTCATCTTGAGACACTGTATATTTCCATTAAAAAACTGTCCAACATAAATAGCAAAAAGGCAGTAAAAATAATGAGATACTCTTCAAAATTAGGTTTTATCAAAAAACTGCATTTTGTACTTGGTCCTAACAATTTGTCCATTGTATTTATCTCTTCTGGTTTAACGCAAGTTCCAATAAATATGTCTTTGTCTTTCATCATGGCAGGCTATCGTAGATGGAGCAATCATCGCTTTGCCCTGGCTGCCAAGTTGTTTACAATTTCTGCATGTAAACTTTAATGTCCTTTTGGCTCACATCTAATTAAGAGAAAGAAAATATACCATGAATCGAATATTTTTAACTTGACAAACGTTGCCGCAGGCAGTCACGCCGAAATGTTAATCGATATTTGTGTTTGATATTTTTCAATGGCCGATTTGTTTGGACAGTTTGTTTACATTTTCTGTGATTTATTGTGTGTTTCGTGGTTTTTTACCTTTAATTGGACTTTGAATATTGACTTTTATTAGTGATCACAGTGTATATATTAAATTTGTGCTTTTCAACAGATAATTTAAGGTAATATTGACATGGTTATCTGTAAGAAAAAATCTTTATAAAAACCAAATAAATGACATTTTTAATTAAGGTGTGTAATTATTGAACTAAACCCCAATATTTTATATTAATAGGAAACAAAAACAAGTACCTAACATTAAGGGCAAAATAGCACAGCTATATAATTTGAATTTGGTGGGCAAACGATAAAGTCGACTCACGCGCCATCTGCGTTTACCTTCCTTGAAGACAGACAAGGAAGGCCCAGCAGCTATCTCTCTCTCGGATAATTTATTTACATTTAGTTGCTCCTTCATGTAAAAAAGAGTTTACGCTCCTAGGGGGTTATTGGCCTCTGAAGTTAGAAGTAAAATATTATATAACTTTTAAACGGTTGCCACAATATATGATATTGAGCATTTAAATAACTCATACCACATGCTTTTTCCATAGGCAAATTGATTGCGCAGTAAGTCATAATTATACAGGGGAGATGACAAATGTTGTGTTTATTGTACAGTTTTACGTATTTGAACGTTTGATTCCTTCCATCATTTAAAAAAAACGTATACCTTATTTAAATCGATATACTTGGACCGTTTTTCATAAAATCGCATTTTTAAATCCAGACATACCAACATTTGTATGTAATAAAAAAATTCAATTTTTAAGAAAGTTATTAAAAATATGGTAAAATTATAAAAAACAGTCTTTATTTGTATTATAAAGTTTAAAAGGCTTAAAAACATCATTTTTAATTATTTTTTATCACATTTTAATAATTTTCTCAAAATGTGATTTTTTTATTACATACAAAATGCTGGTATGTCTGGATTTAAAATGCGATTTTATGAAAAACGGTCCAAGATATCGACTTAAATAAAGTACTACACTTTTTTGTACAAAAATCATGAAGGAATTAAACGGTTAAAGCAAAATGTTAGATTTTTCACCTCTGTAAAAATGCATACAATAAACGAAAAAATCGTCTCACCTCTGTATGAACTATGACTTACTGCGCAATCTGTGGCGCAATGAGTGGCCAGGTTTTGCAGAGCGGGGACACATTTAACCTTGTGGGCGTCATATTTGAGAATAACCTTAACTGGCAAAAACACATTATATCTATAGCCACCCGCGGCTTCAAAAAAAGCTTGAATTTCTTTTCCGAGCCAAAAGTATTTTTTCTCCTTCCAATTTATACACTTTGTATGTGTCCCAAATTCGACCCTCTCTGGAATATTGTTCTCATGTCTGGGGAATGGCATCCCCCTACAACCCCTCAGCATTACCTTTGATGCCATTCAAAGAAGGGCTGATCGTCTTATTATTGATCCTTTACTTACTCAAGAAGACTTCCTTCTCTTGCCCATCGTCGAGTTGTGGGAGATCTATCGCTCTTCTATAGATACTTTTACGGCTTCTGCTCCGACGAATTGTCCAGTATAGTCCCTCCTCTTGCAGCTCCCAACAGAGAAACTCGTGGTGCCGTGCGTATGCATCCCTATACGGTTCAACTGGACAGGCCCCGAACTTTCCATTTCGTTCGTTCTTTTCATCCCTAAAGTTTCTTAGACTGTGGAACCTACTGCCAGCGGAGGTCTTTCCCTTAACCCCAAATCTTTAAGTTTTTAAGTCCCGTGTTACCAAACTTCCTCTTACCCTAGCTTAAACACCCGGTACGTTAGTATTTAGGCTTTCAGCCTTCGTGGATTGTCCAGAAGATTTAAAAGATTAGTAATTCTTATATTTTTGTCTATGGAACAAAGCATTGGTATGGGTTGTTATTTAATACTCAAATATTAATTTATTATTGTGGCAACACATTCAAAAGTTATAAATCAACACATGTATTTTTATTCCTAGACTTTGAAAGGTCAACAACACCCCTAAGGAAGCGGCGATACCGAACTTTTTTATTATATAAAGTACTAACAGTATTTTGGCTCAATCTATCACCCTATCATTTTGGACCTCACCTGTCAGGACACCCTGTATAACGTCAAAATAGTTATTTACATTACAAGATGCAGAAAGTTTACTTTTTGGTGTGAGGTGGTTTTAAATGTTGAGGTGAAGCCGAGGCTATTTCTACTTGAAAGGCCTTTCGCATCGTGTAATGTATGATATTTTTCTGCTACTGTTCTATGTATCGCATAATTTAATAATCTACATTAACATCATGTTTTAATAATAGAAATATCAGAATTTGAGAATTTTACCTGTTAAAAATTAATCCATAGCAACACACTTATTGTTGACATTGTCTGTCATCAGCACTTGTCAGATATTGAATTATTGTTAATTTGATATAAATCATTCCCATGTTAAAATGTAAAATGAATATGAAAATGGCATCCCAAAGGCAGCTGACCTTGCGTGTGCACTCACTTCTGCACCAGACAAATCTAAAGGGGGTACCATCAAACATATAAAATCGTTTTCTGAATGGCTTGCTACAAAAATGTGGGGCGGATTGACGAGAATGTGATGTTGGCGTATTTTCAAGAAAAATCCGAGTCTTTATCACCGCAACCCTCTGGTCTGTATATTCCATGCTCAAGTTAACAATTTCCCATGAAACCAAAAATCCAGATATTTCGGAGTTCAAGAAACTAGTTGCTTTAATTAAATAGGAAAAAGAAACGATGGTTATGAGGCGATACCACTCACAACAAATTTTAAAAAAGCAGAAATCATAAAGTTATCATCAAGTATTAATTCCTCCAATTTCTTTTTTGCTAATTGCTCAAATTGCAACAATTACTTTTAATGTCAATACCTAACCTAGTTTTTTAAAATATTTTGTCATAAATTAGTTACTTTTTATAAATAAATCCTAATATTTCCACAAGCATATTTTCTTTTTTTTTACTCTTACTTTTTGTCCAGGCGCTGAAAATATTACTTTCGGTAGCTAGCAACGCTTAGGCAACCAGGTAACACGAAGGTTCTCTTTCGTTATCATTCGCGTTGCTGTTTGCTTGACACGGGACTTAAATACTTGAAGATTTGGGGGAAGGGAAGACCTCCGCGGCCAGCAGGTTCCACAATCTAGAAACTCTAGGGATAAAAGAACGAACAAAGTTGAGAAGTTCGGGGCCCGTCCAGTTGGACCAGTATAGGGATGCATACGCGCGGGAACCACGAGTTTCTTCTGTTGGGAACCGTGGAGTGGAGGAACTATACTGGACAATTCTTCAGAGCAGAAGCCATGGAAGTAGCTCTATAAAAAGCGATAATTCCCCCACAGCCCGACGATGGGCAAGAGAGGAAAGCCTTTCTGTAAGTGAAGGATCATCAACGAGGCGAATAGCACTTTCTTTTGAATAGAATCAAGAATGCTGAGGTTGTGGGGGGACGCCATGCCCCAGATATGGGAACAATATTCCAAGGGAGGTCGGATTTGGGACACATATAAAGTGTATAAATTGGAAGCGGGAAAATACTTCTTGGCTCGAAAGAGAAATCCAAGCTTTTTGAAGCTGCCGTGGCTATAGATACAACCGTGTTTATGCCAGTTAAGGTTATTTTCAAATGTGACGCCCACAAGATTGAAGGTGTCCTTTGCTCTGCAAAAACTTGGCCGCCCGGCAACAGAGGATGAGCATTTGATGACTCTTTTTCGCGACAAGGAACATGATTGTGTATTGGATGCATTAAAATGGACGAGATTTTTTGGCGCCCCCAATCCAATATTAAATTAAGATCCTGCGAAAGAGATATCTGCATCGCTCTGCGTTTGTTTTCCAAGTCAGGTTAAGTGATGGGCTTAGGAACCTGGAAACTGGAGTGAAGGGTACTCATCGTCGGCGAAACTATGGATGGAGTTAGTTGTGGACGAGAGAAGGTCGTTGATGTGAAGAAGAAACAATGTTGGTGCCAGGACTGAGCCCTGAGGACACCAGCATTTACTTGGTGAAAGCTTGAAGAATGGCCGTCCACAATAACTGATATATCGATGATGTCGACCAGCATAGATAACTAGAGAGCCAAGTACATGAGTCTAGTTGAAAGACCATAGGAGGGAAGTTTATTAAGAAGTGCGGCATGCCAGACCTGGTCAAAAGCTTTGATATGGTCAAGAGCAACGATCTGGGACTCACCTAGAAACTCAAGAGACTCATTCCAGCAGTGTGAAACGAAGGAAAGAAGATCTGCTGTACATCTTTTGTGGCGAAATCCATACTGCCTGTCATGCAAAATTTGTGTTTTTCTAAGTACTTAAGAATTTGTGAATTAATTAATTTTTTCCATTACTTTACAAAGAACTGAGAGAATTGAAATTGGTCTATAGTTAGATGGAAGAGATTTAGATCCTTTCTGGGAATAGGTTGAACACGTGCAGCTTTCCAGCTCTCCGAAAGATACCTGTCGAAATTCAAAAGAGCTTGAGTTAAGATTGGTGCAAGTTCTAGAGCACATTTTTAACGATTGCTGGCATGCCATCCACAGAAGCATTTTGTGCTTACTTTATTTCTAAAGCGAGAGAGAAGCATCTAAAAATATTACTAAAGAAGTACCTACCATTCCATATTCTTTTTACATTTTGAGTTTTTTTCCTTTATTTTTTTAATATTCAGATGTCCTCGGTGTAAAACTGAATATCTGGAAAAAAATAACTTTACGAAGACCAAAAAATATTGGAAAATCGAGAGCCAAAGGACAAACTTTGGGATGTTGAATTAACAAAATAAATCCATTTATCCTGAGCTAACAAAAGAATTTTTGAAGTTTTTCTGGAAAGATTAAGGTTTAAAAGAAGGTGGTAGAAAAAATTGGAAAAGTGGATAAAAACTGTATTTAAACTTTTATTTAAATTATTCTTCTTTTAATTGTAAATATTTTATATTAATATTAGGAAAAAGGAAAAAAAGTAAAATATTTTTGGTATATCTTTACAGGGTGTTTCCAAAATCGATCACGAAACTTAAGGTGGTGATTCTTCTTGACAAGATAAGAGTAGAGCTTCATATATTTTTTTTTAAATGTCATTCGTTTTCGAGTTACAAGCCGTCAAAGTTCAATTTTTATTTTGGTTTTTGGCCATAAGGTTTTTTAATATTTAACACACCGTAGTTCAAAAACTAAGACGTTTAGGACATATGTTTATATTAAGTTTTTCTTATTTTCTGTTGTAGAATCGCCCCGAAAAGTTTGTCGGTTGAGTTACTGGACACCCTGTATGTATGTAGGTAATTTGATTGAAATTGATGAAAACGTTGATGTCTATTGGTGCCTAAACGGTGAGGTTTATCGACTTTAATATGCCGCCTCCAGCTTTGCGATATCTGTCAAAATAAAAAAAAGGTATGAATGTAAAATAAATTTTAAGTTGTAGGTAAAGAGTGCCCTCTGGCGGTATTTAAAGAAGTACTTTTGTCTTAAAATTTTAGGATCTGCAAAGCTCGATTTGTGTAGCCAAATATCAACTGGATTGGTAAAAAAATAAATGCAATATGGCGAAAAAAAACACAAAATAAACATTGAACTTTGACGGCTTGTAACTCGAAAACGAACGACATTTTGAAAAAAAAGAAAATTATGTGAGCTCCTACCCTTATTTTGTCAAGTAGAATCACCCACCTTAATATGTCTGTGATCGATTTGAATCACCCTGTATTTGTGTGTTTTTGTCGCCGTTAAAAGCAACATTTCTATTTGAAAAAAACCCAAACAGACAGGGCTCAAATCATACTATATCCACAACTCTTAGTTAATATTACCATACTTCATATTTAAATAATAAAAGATAAACGGGACTCACAACTAAATAAAAAAAATAATAGAAATAGAAAAAAACAAGACAAAAATTCTGAATATTATACAACATAATATACAATAATATGTCCCTGGGCCAGTAATAAAATAGACTTGCTTTTAAAACCTTTTAAGGGGTGTCTGATAAAATAAAATGACGCGTTCATGATCCGACAGCCAGAGCATTTGACATTAACAAGTTGGGTCAAGCGTCGCATCCATATGGCGGTACGAATATTCGTGCTTGACTTGATTACTGCAGTGGTGCTTACGTTACGATTTTTAATTTTGAATTTTGGATTTTTTTTGTCGGTGTACACTGTGATATTGTTGCATTAAGATAAGTTTGTTATTATAAAATAACGTACTGTTTATTTTTATGCATTCAAAAAAAAACTGGATTCCTTTTCCGAGCCAAAAGTATTTTTCTCCTTCCACACTTTATACATTGTATGTGTCAAATTCGACCCTCTCCTGGAAAATCTGGATAAACGAGCTCGTAACTCCCAGAAATTCCAAAAAGAAAACAAATAATTCAACAATCGGTGCAATGCATAAATTGTCGACTGTCAAACCAAGATCTGCTACTGGTGTTACGTATAACCTTCACTTTCACTACTGACAGTTCCCATGGCACGCCCATCTATTTCCCGCCATTTAAGAAATACCTCGTGTTCACCACCAAACAGGATACCATCAGCTTATAGGAATCTTCGCTCACAGCGCTTAGATCCAGAATAAAGATGCCGTCAATTTAGCGTGAATCTTTCCTTTGATCCCCGAAGGTAAAAAACGTTCATACGACACCCTAGCCGCCACTCCGGGAAGAACTTTGTAGTCCTCTACGCACGTCCGCACTGTCCGAAGGTCAAACAAAGAGTCCAACTATTTTGCCTTAAAAAAGCCCTTTTAGAATCCTTGGTGACACTCCATTCGCCAGCTCTCTATACTTTTGCTTTAAGGTCACACATAACCGCACCGAGCCCGGATTAACGGTGATAGAAGAAAGTGGGTCAGATTAATTCGGAAAAATTCAAAAGCATTTTTCATGCCCTTCAAAATATAAAGCATTATTGTCAAGCTAAGTCTATTGTCTTATGTACGTATATCTCTTTGTTTAAGTTAAACAGATTTTCCTCCTAATCTCTGTTCTTTTGATGCAATCTTTGAGTGTAGTATAGGTAAAAGGCTGGCCACACATAACCGCACCGATGTCCCACAAGACCCGCACCCTAGCAGAACCGTGTCTCGTACGATCTAAAACATGTCCAACCAATGAAATACTCGTACGTGGATCGGACAGCGCCGATGTTTCCCGAACCAAAGATTTGAGATTATGGTTGTCACCTTTTATTCTAGTTCATTAGGTATAAAAATATAAAGTTAGTGATTAAAGGTTAGTTGTTGTAAACAAACAATACAAGAAAAGTGATTTAATAAGTATTTAGAAGTGTAAAATTAATTTTACTGTTATATCTTGTGAATAATATGTGAGTAAAACTTACAAATACATTGTTATTTTATATATATATATATATATATATATATATATATATATATATATATATATTATATATATATATATATATATATATATATATATACATACATATATTTTATTTTTCGTGATACTAAATTAAGCATAAAAACCACAAGTTCGATTCAAAGTGACTAATTTAATTAAAAATACGTAGCAGCCGACGCGACGTGACGTACAACGGTTGATTGGTAATGTTTGTTTACTTGTTAAAATGCGGTGCGGGGTATGTCGTCAGGCACGGATCGGTGATATTAAGCCTATGGAATTTGATTACAACGATACATTTCCAAACCGGAGACACGGCCGTGCTCCGGTGCAGGACTCGGTGTGGTTATATGTGGCCAAAACTTTAAACTGTGTTACATTAATTGTAAAAGTTTATTTTATATTCAGGTGTAATTTAAAGCGTGGCCTAATTGACTCATATTACTGCAATTTAATTAAATACGAACCTTTTGCACCGCATTCACCTACATTTCACCAGGGAAACGCACAGCCACGGGCTCGTTGCCGTTAGGTGTGGCCCGTCCTTTACAAAGAGTTCTAATTTCAAACTTCATGGTTACAATTATCTTACATTATCAGTAATCAATAGTTATTTTTGTACCAAGGGCGTAAAAGTGCTTTACGCCAGAGGTGCAAACAATATTTTTTGTACGACTGAAATTAATATACAACCATTCTCTGTACTTAGGATAAAATTTTCCAGCTCTTAATGTTTTAAATTGTTATCAGTATATACTTTTAACATACCACTACGTTTATATCGAATAGTTGAAGCTAGCTTGAGTTAAAACTACTTTTAAAAGTGGCTTGAAAAAGCGATATAAACGCGCTTGAAAGTGACTTGAATCGTTCAAGTCAAGCCTAAAAATAAGTAGGGTTGACTTCACTGAAGCCGATTAGAAACACGATATAAACGATTCAAGCGGGTTTAATAACTGCCTAACTTCAGATGAATTCTTCATCAAACGTCATCAGTGTCAATTTCATATATGATTTTGACATTTTTATAAAAAATATGAGTTGAAAAATAGGTGAAAAAACTTTTAAAACACGCTCACACCAACATCAGCACACAAAACGGGACGAATTAAAAAGTGAGGTTTGTTTTTCATTTGATGTCTACTGTGAAGTTGGATGCAAAACTGCCGTATGCGTACGACGATGGCCTGAAATGTACTTGACCTCAATTTTCAAGCCACCGAAATAAACACGTAGACTTGGAAATCGCTTCAAAGCCGCTTTGTTTTCAAGCCAGCTTGAACTATTCGATATAAACGTAGTATATGTTTAATTAATTAAATTGTTGTTTTACCAAAAAAAATTTGGGCGATATTTAATTTTATTATTGTTTAATAAATCTATAAATGCGGGCGTTTTTGATACTTTTTGCCCTGGGGCGTAAAAGTGCAATTTTACGCCCCCAAATGGAGGCGTAAAAATTGTATTTTGCGCCCGGTCGTACAAAAAGTCTTTGAACCTTAATCGCAAAGCACATTCTTTTTCCAAAACGTTTTTAAAAACCATTAGAGTTTTACCATCCATCACGCCACTAAATAATAAAAAAGAACTGTCAAATTAAAAAATTGCCCTGATAAAACACCATTTACTACGCAACCCGTTGTAAACCTGATTAACAAGAAAATTGAGTTTAAATAAATTATGTTCTGCTGCAGAGGGTAAATGTTTTCGCTTTTTATATTATTTATTTGGGTTAATTTAACCTGTCTTTTACCATAAAGGGACTTTTAAAGGGTTAAGTCACTCCTAAACCAACCACTAGAGAATATACGTAATCTTGAGTCTAAAACTTAACAACTAATCTTGGTTCAAAATGTATTATTTTAAAACTTGTGTATTTCTGATTTTAGCAACTAATGTTATGTCCGAGGTAGCTTTACAAAGGTAAACATTGCTATTTTATACATGTCAAATAAATTTACTTATAGAAGGAACAGTTTAAAAATGTAAATTCGGTGTTCTTTGATAAGAAAAAAAATCACAAAAAGTTTAAAGCAAATAAATCGGCATGCTTGTCTTCGCGGCCGCCTTTGCTATATTTCTTTTATGATATGCCGGTTGATGCAGCTGGTCATCGCACTATGGGATAGAAGTTAATTTTTTTGGTCAAAATTCTGAAACTTACCAAGCTAACTTAAAATGAGGTGCTTTTTACTGGAAAAATATTATAGATTATTACAAATGCTTTTGGAAACCTAAAACTTATTATATGTTATTATAACATTACACCCCCTTAACATTATTATTTTTTATTGTACAAAATAAACTAAAATGTCAGCTTGTTTGGTTAAGTCGGTAGTATTCTAATCAGTAATCCGATGATTATTATCTCATATGATATACAGTTTACGACAATGGTTATGATTTTTTTAAATGGAATACCCTGAATATTATATCACCACCAAAAAATATTTTAGAATGCTTTAAAAAAATACTAAATTTGATGTGTATATCTCAATTAGTTTCGGAAATATGACCATCCAAATCTGAAAAATAATTTTAAATTATTCTTAGAAGCGTAATAGAAATACATCTTCCCAACTTTTTTAGTTTTTAACGTATAAAATAAATAAAAACATTGTTTTTTGGGTAGATTCTGTAGAATCCATATTTTTCATCAGAATGCTTTTATCTTTTAGGATATACAGTGTAGGACAAAACATATTAAATTTTAAAATGGAAAACCATGTAAATTATAAAAATCTTGTATCTGTCCTTACACTCAGAAGTAGCAGAAAGTAGGAAGGCAATTGTAAGTACAAAACTGATAAAGAAAAAGGTAAAAAAATCTTTGACAAAAGTAGCGAGACCTCGCGAGACTGCATCGGAAACACAACAATAGCTCTTATTATTTAAACTCTTTTACTTTTTCTAGTAAACAAGGCTAATAATAAACTAAGTAGATTAAATGTTGTATATTTATGTTTACTTAAAATACATTTTCAAGTTTCTTATTACCCCAATAGAAGTCGTCATATTCTTTTATAATTTTGCGTACATGTAGTTTGAGTATCTACTTTGAAATACACAGCATGAGCCATTAAAATTTCAAAGTTGCTTTTTGGCCAAAATAATGGATTTCTATCCCATAGTGTATCGGCGCGTCGGTGTAAAGGATAGCGGCGCCTTTGTATAAAAATAGTCCGATTTCAGGCGGCCTTTTTTATGTTTTTTTGTATTATTTTCAAAGGGTACCGAATTTGCGCTTTTAAAATGTTCTTACTATACTATTATATTGCTGCCAGTAAATGAAACAATCATAGAACAGTTACCCCAGTCATCTTAGTCAAATTAAAGGGTCAATCTCCGGAATCTTACGGAATAAGCTGAATTTCTGTACATAGGGTCCGCGCGTTTAGTAAAGAGGCCACCGACGTCATCATTATCTACGCGAAATCTTCTGTAACTCTCTTTCAATCGCGGTTTCGAGGGCTTCGTATCGTTACCTAGGAAGTAGGCATTTTAAAGATTTGATTTAAAAAAATAAATAACATTTTAAATACGGAATGAGGGAATAAGAGGAGATTTTGCGCAGAAAATGATGACGTCGGTGGCCTCTTTACTAAACGCGCGGACCCTACCTTTATTTTGATACAAAAAATACTCTCCTAAAAATCCTCTATGATATCGTATAAGGAACTCGAAATATGACAGGTCAAATGTCAAAAAAAATCAGTTTTTTGCGAATATCTCGTTTCCTTTACTTTTGATCGCATTTATATTAATTATAAAAGTTGTAGAACACCAAATTCTTTACAAATTTAATTTTAAGCATTTTTTGTCTGACCAACGGATTCGATAATAGAGGGTGCAGAGTGTAAAGCACTTTAATGTATGTACATACCTTAGCACGCAATCAATCGTGATTTTTAGTCTAATATGTCATCTTTTTACTTAAGTATTTGCTAAATATCACGATTGATTGCGTGCTAAGGTATGTACATACAGTAAAAGTGCTTTCACACTGCGCTACTCTATTATCGGAACCGTTAATCAGACAAAAAAAGCTTGATATCAAATTTGTAAAGAATTTTGTGTTCTACAATTTTTATAATAAATATAAATGCGATTAAAAGTAAAGGAAATGAGATATTCGCAAAAACTGATTTTTTGACATTTGGCCTGTCATATTTCGATTTCCTTACACGATATTATAGGGGATTTTTCGGAGATTATTTTTGTACCAAAATAAAGGTATGTACAGATATTCGGCTTATTCCGTGAGATTCCAAGGTGAAAGTCTAAGTTAATTGGGCTAAGTACACAAGACACACAACACACACAACAAACAACTCTGTTATCTTTTGTTTTTGAAAAGCTATATGTAATGTATAATACAGAGGTGATTTTTTAAACTCACAATGGCTATAATTTCTAAACCATGGCAAATATCAAAAATTAAAAAATACCGTTTCTATAAAACCTGGGGAATATAAATGACGTATTTTTCGAAACACCTCTATCAACTCGTTAAGCTGCACCCCCAATTACTTTAAAATCATAAATAGCAACACCCCTTATGTGGCACCTCTCTGGAAAGCTTAAAAAGGTGCTTTTTGTTAACCATAAAAAAGTTGGGCTAAAATGAAATACTACCCTTAAAATCTTTAAAAATCATACTTTCCTATTCATAAAGAATAATCAGAAAATGTTTAATTAAATGAATGTAAAATGTGGAAATGTTGGAGCATTTTTATTCAAGGCAACCGAGCGAGCCGCGGAGAAATTCGGTCTCAGATTTGAAATATATTCTAATGACGACCAATCACTTATAAGACAGGAGTCTAGTGCTGTAAGAGCTGCAGTTAAAGGCCAAACAACGGATGCTCTTATAGAAGATCACATCAATAAGGCGCAGCACGGAGTCTTTTACAGAAACATCAATAGACTCGATCTATCTCCAGCTTACGTTTGGGTTTTGAAATCCGCCGAGCTTAAGTCTGAGACCGAGAAGAATTCTTACTAGCATGCCAAGATGGGGTGATAAACACATTGGTGTACCGAAGCCAATTTTCCAACGTTCTTGACACCGCATGTCGAGCCTGTCGACAGCAACCCGAAACCCTTATGCATTTATTGTCAGCTTCTCCGGTGCATGGTGTCCAATAGCTACATCCCATCGGCATAATGACGATCTTCGGGTACTTACTATCACCTGAGGCATTACTACGACATCGATGAAACAGCAATACTGCCGTTTGCTCCCGGAGACATGGAGGCCGTAGTGGAAAATGACAACTGTCGCATATACTGGAACTACGCGTTCCCAACCACGCATCAAATTCAAGCGAATAAACCCGACATCGTTCTCCTTGATAAAACAAACCACACCATGTATGTAATAGAGTTCTCCGCCCCAGCGGAAACTAACATCGATATAAAAAGAACGGGAGGAAACCAGCCAAATATCAAGATCTTCTTGGCGAACTTCGGAGGCTCTATCCGGAGTATACCGTGCGATTGGTTGTCCTGATAATTGGCGTTTTGGGAGGCATGAAGAATAACATATTAAGGGAAATGAGGTACATTCCAGCATGTCAAAATACACCCGAACAACTGGTGATGAAGATGCAGAAATCTGGTTGTCCTTGGATCCCTTCGTCTACTGAGGCAAATGAATTTGGCCGAAGATCACTGACCGAGCGGACGCGAGGCAAAATGCAACAATTGTTGAAAAATCAATAATAATTTTAATAATGCACCTCTTAATTTTAATATTAAGGACTAAAAATTTCAGGATATTTTTTTTCATCGTCATTAATAATATTTTTACAGTAACGTGAGAAAAAAAATGTTTTTTTTCTGCTCAGTCTAATGTAAACTTAATTATGTACCACACCATATTTTAGTATTAAACAAGAAATTGTAAAGTCTTTTTCGCAAATTAATGATAAGGATTTTGAACTTCTTTTGCAAGAGATAATGATAAAGACGTTGCACTCCTATAAATGTGTAGCTATTGTAAGCGACCCGATTTATTCGGAGGTGTTTCAAAAGTCCTGGTTTAAGAGATTTTCTGGATATATTTCTTTTGTGATGGTAAGTAATATTTATTACTACAAATAAAATATGTAAGAAATCTGACTATTTGGGTTTAGAGCTTATTGAAATTAAGGACTTTTAACATATTACTATGTAACTCAGAAATTATCCTGAAAAATGATCATTAATCGCCTTCCTTTAAAAAAAAAAGGTTTTTTTAAAAGAGGTTAATAGGTACTGGGATACTTTAGCAACCCCCACTTCTTTTACTTTTGGCCTCTTCCGTTTTCTGTTGGCTCCGCCCACTTAACTCCTTCTTAACCAATGGGATTAAACGGTTGATGTTCCCTAATCAATGGGATTAAAGGCGTGGGCAATGACGGGGAAAGGTATAAAAATTGATTGCTTGCTGAACTGTTCAACCAATAACGTTTACTTTTTCAGATAAATATAGAAGATTCAGAGGATTTATTAGCTCCCAATGAAGTTACCCAAAATTCACTTATTTTAGCTAAAAATGATGGTTGTCAAATGTATATTGTGCTCATAGCGAATGGGCTTCAGGTGGCCAGACTACTGAAATTTGGAGACAGGTATTAAAAATTGTGATAGCATTTTGGCAGAATCTAAATTGATATACCGGGTGACACAAAAAGTACTGAAAAACCGAATACCTAAACCAGTTTTTGAGGGGTAAAGACAACATTTTTTTGAGATCCGATTTATAATATCAACCTGTACATCTTTTTAGCCTTAATAGTATTTTTATATGCATTACACACTAATTGAATTTAATATATCACCTATACAGAGTTTAAACAAAATGTGTTATTATTTTTTAATAGATATCGTGTATTAAACACAAGATCAAACTACATTCTACTATTCGACAACCGTCTTTTGATAAAAACTATTCTACATATGGAAACGCATCATCAACGTAGTTTTTATCAAGAAGTATAGTGTAAAGAAATCAAACCATGGTAAGCATAAAAATGCTTGGTACGAACTGACTACTGTACCTTTTCCTACAAACTTTGGAGACATTTTGGTGCCCAGAAGATTGGATATATGGGCCAAGTCAAAATTTAGAAAAGGTAAGAATAACACAGGTTCATACAATAAAAAAGTGGTCTGTGTTAGGGTATCGGACAGGCGCGACCGGTGACTTTTTTCTCGATGAAGCAACTCTTGTGAGCAACTAATTATGACCCGCTATCCAAGGTGTTTTATTTTCCATAATTTTTTTTTTGATCTTTGGACAAACCCCGAAGGCTAAAAGCCTAAATACTAACGTACCGTGGGTGTCTTAAGCGAGGTAAGTGGGAGTTTTATTGACACGGAACTTAAAAACTTGAAGATTTGGGGGAAGGAAAGACCTCCGCGGGCAGCAGGTTCCACATTCTTGAGACTGTAGGGATAAAAGAATGAACAAGGTGGGAAGTTCGGGGCCTGTCCAATTGGACCGTATATGGATGCATACGCGCGGCACCAGGAGTTTCTCTGTTGGGAACCGTGAGTGGAGGAACTATACTGGACAATTCCTCAGAGCAGAAGCCATAGAAGTACCTATAAAAAAGCGATAAATCCCCCACAGCCCGACGATGGGCAAAAGAGGTAAGCCTTTTTGTAAGTGAAGAATAAATAAACTTAGCTTAAAGGTGGATTGTAATCCTCTAACACTCTAACCTGCTCAGGTTTATTGTGTATCCTTCATCCCTATGTTAGAACACACTATCCAAGCCAGTCTTTTTAATCAGACTTCACAAGCTTGAAAGTGGCTCCTTGGTAAATGTTGCTGCTTAAGGTTTTTCCTCACCCAGCCTTGCAAACCGCAGACGACAGTAGCACCATATGCATAGGTTTTCTTCTGCCAGGCCTATTGTTTCCAGGTGTTTATTTAGTCTGTAATGACCTGTTAGTTGACCCACTATAATTCTTACTGCCTTCCGGTTGTAATTTAGAAGGTCTTTCCTAAACTTCGGCGAGTATGCCTCTATGAATTTTTTCAGGCCTGACGCTGTCTTGGGATTCCCTCATGATCCATGACCTAACTTCGCATTACGGAATACCACAGTAGGGCTCGGGACCTACCATTGCCCTGCCAGCACCCTCCTTTTCCAGTTTATCGGCTTCCTCATTGCCCTGGTGGCCCTCATGGCCTGGTACCCAGGCAATAGTTAGCTTGTTGGACGCACCCACCTCTTCCAGAGCGGTTATGCACTCCTGCACCAGCTTAGAGCTGATCTTGCATGAACTGACCGCCCTGATGGCTGCTTGGCTGTCCAAATAAATTACAATGGTTTTACCCTCTAACTTCTTCTGGTGATTTCCTAGCACATTGTTCTATGGCTACAATTTCCGCCTGGAACACCGTAGGGTGTTGTCCGAGACCGATGTTTATTTTCGTCCTCGGTTTGTCTCCATTTATACCTGCTCCGACTCCTTGGTTCGTTTTAGAGCCATCTTTATACCAGATTAGGTCGATTAGAATATAAACATACTTCTGTTCTGCCAAAAAAATATGTAATATGTGTACAAATATCCATTTTAAAAACAATTAAATATTAAAATAACTTTTTTACAACCGCTAAAAAGAATGATGTTTTATTAATCGTTTTTCTTCAATCTTTAAGACTTTATAAAACTTTAAATTTTTATTTAAGTTAAGAAATATTTATATCACAATTATTTTTACCGGTTTAAAATACCTACCTGGTTTCTTCTTTTTTATCTGTCTTTCTTGGTCTGGTTGAGTCCTAACAAATCAACAATTATTGCCCAGTTAAACTCATTGTTAGTTTACATATTATTACGCGGTAATATAACCTAACTTAACTTAATTTGTTAGATATCAATGAGTTGCAATAAAACATCTATGGAGTATGTAATAAGTTTATTTCTTTTTTTTTACCTTTTACCTAAAGAAAATTCTAGTTCAGGGCCGTATTATGGTTAAATAAATATGCAGTATTCTTGGTGAGAGTGAATTTATCTGCTACGAAAGGCCGGCAAATATCAAAAAGTGGCGATATATAGTGATTTCAGAAAGTGATGTGAAAGGATTTAATTAAATTGAAAAAATATCAGGTCCGTGTTTAAAAAATTAAGTTGGATTGATGGTCGCCAGGAGCCGAGAACGTCAGATTACAATATTTAATCACACTGAATTATAGCGCACGAAAAGTGGCCATGAAAACGTGTTTTTCATTTTTGAGTTATCTTAACAAATATAGCCGGGAAACAATAAAACCAAAATTGAAAATTCGGGTTTTTTTCGAATATCTTCAAAGTACTCGGAATTTTTAAAACGCAAAACGGCCAGCCTTTATTGAGCATCAGTATTGCGCAACTTTGCCTCCATTCAACCGATCCTGTGTCTCTTACGGTTTCCGAAATCCCAATGAAATGAGCGTCGAATTCGAGCCACCCTGTAGCATTTTTTTTAATAGAAGAGAGGTTAAGTAGCACCTTGCTTTAAAAGCCCTTCGATTCACTACTCAACGCAACTTTTTTTTATAAATCAGCCTACCAGTTCCGGACTTAGAACCATTTGAATTTTGGGCTAAATATTCAAATGCGGTTTTAATGGTATAGGCTTGCACGTCTGGAACTGCTGGAACAATTTTCAAAAGTAAAGTGACATTGAATAGAGTATCAAAGGGCCTTTAAAACAAGGTGCCGCATAACGCCGCTTTCTATTTGAAAAGAATAGTGTCCTCTTGGCACCAGCAATTCGGTTTTTGCAGTTTCACCCATTGTTTTGACTTCCGATTTATGTTAAGCTGGAAAAATTCGTGAGAAAATCTTGGTTCGATATCCAGCTCAGACCAGTTTTTTTATTTTGTGAACCTATGTAAGCACTCACTGTGTTTTTTTCTTCCTCACAAATAATGTAATATTTTAGGTGCTGATTTTTTAAAGACAAAACTTCTGACTTAAAAATCAAACTTTGAGAGTGGTGGCTTTTGCGCATATTCCAGGGACAGTTAAAGATAACACTTCCTTAAATAGCTCTACAAGAACAACTCTTTTATCAAATAATAGTTTCTTTTCGGGAACTGAAATAGAGGTATGCAAGCCAAAAAAACATTTTTTCGTTTATAAAATATACACGTTTAGCCAAATTGAAACGTTTATAGGCAATGCGTGAAAAGGAAACTACCTAACCCAAAAATATTTTTGCCGACCATGTACATTTAATTTACTGGCATTGCCAACACTCTTTAATGGCAAGGCATTGGCATAAAAGGTATAAAAAAACGATAGTGGGTAATTGGCCGTTATTCGGCCACGTGTTGCAGATAATGTGATGGTATCCGTCATTAATAAGTTATTGGCAAAAGATAACAAAAAGACACGAAAGTGGGCAATTGGCCGTTATTGGGCCAAGTGTTTACTGTGATGGCATCCATCATTAATAAGTTATGATAAAAAAATGCGTTTAGAATAATGGCATTTATTATTAAATAAGTATTGCAAGTTTTATAAGTTAAATGTCCCAAAAGTTAAATAACATATTTAAAATTTTGTAATCGAAAAAATGAGAAAAAAAGGGAGAAAAACTTGATCATTAAAAAAAAATTATAATATAAATTTTTATACAGTAACAATAAACCCTAAAAAAGGTATGTAATAAAATTAAAAAAGAAGTTAGTAATAAAAAAAAAACACTTTAAAATAGTAAGTATTTAAGGGACACTTAAACTCAATTTTCAAATCCAAAACATAGGGAGAAATATTTTAAAGGGTTAAATGTCAAAAAGAAAACTATTCAATATATATAATATTTGTTATTAACACGTCTTTAAAACTTTTAATAAGGCAACTCCCTAATTATATATATATGTTTAAATATATATATTTTAAGTAATTGAAAACTTAAAAGGTTTAAAACAAAATGTTCACAGCTCCTAACAGTCTACTTGAATATCTTGCCTTCTCAACTAGCCATCACCAATTAATCACACAACACACACTAATTAGGTAATGATTACACTTAATTATGTCTGTTAAAAAACTCTTTTCTTTTAAAAAGAAACTAAAAAGCTAGAAAACCACGTAGAAAACAATTGCAAAAAGCGGTCAAACAAAAACAATTTTTCTTCATCTGTCAAAATCGTCAAATCTTGTATTTCGGCTAAGCGGGAAATTTGAATTTGTCACCTTCGGTCAAAATTAACCTAGCTAATTTTACCATCAATTTATTTTTATCCTCTCAAAAATACATAATGAACATTTTGTTTGACTTAATTTTTATTTGCATGATTTGTAACAATAAAATGTTATGAAAAGGCCATTTCCTTTAAATTATGTAAAAAAACATAAAATAATATTGTTTAGCTGCCATTATAAATAAAACAGATCAAAAAAATGCTCTAATATTAGTTAAATACCAATGTTAATAATATGGTTTGAAAAGTATGAATATGTGTTGAAGGTTGCCTTCAAAAATCCAATATTTATTTGCCTGCAACAAAAAGGCATGCTTTATTTAATCAGGATTGGTATGCCGCCATTTTTGTATGCTTGCCGGCAATTCGCCAGCATGTAAAATTTATTGGCAATTGAGTGTTTATTTAGGGTTGACTTTTTAATGCGTATTAGAAGTTGGCATAATATTGCCACCAATTGCCAATGCTTTACCATCAATGCCAATATGAAAAATGTATATTGCCGGCAAATAGTGTTTGCCTGGGAACGCGTAAAGAACACTAACAGTGAGAGATTAGACAAAGAATGCCGGCATATAGTTTTTGGTTGCCTATGAACCCTTTTTATTTGGATACACGTGTATTATTAGTTTTAAAGAAAGCTCTATTTTTTTAATATTTTTTGCAGATTTTAAAAACTATTTCTACGTTTATGAATTTTTATTGCGATGTTTATGAACCAGAAAATGCTGATTTGGAACTGTGGGGAAGAAAACAGATTGGAGGAATTTATAGCGGCCTATTAGGTAATCAT
Source organism: Listronotus bonariensis (assembly GCA_014170235.1). NCBI lineage: Eukaryota > Metazoa > Arthropoda > Insecta > Coleoptera > Curculionidae > Listronotus > Listronotus bonariensis. Next base: position 51,199 of record JACEGR010003509.1, on the reverse strand, counting down.
ATCTACAGGGTCTTTTAAAATTTAGTTTAAAGGTTGTAAGGGTGTTTTTAAAATAATACTTTTTTCTATTATTTATCCTAAAGGGATATTTTTCTAATTCTTCTGTCTTACAGCTGCTAACAAGCTTGTCTAACAGCTGACGACATTATAATGTGAATCAAAGAAATAAAAGCGCTTACCGCCAATGACAAATGACATAAAAAAATAATAATAATATAACCTAAAAAATGGCAACTTCAGTTTTAAAACCAAAATGCGCAATATCTTTAATGGCAGGTAAATTAATCCTTCATATGGTTTCCCGCACATACTATTATTATTAGTATACATTTAGTCAATTTTGTTTGACTATTAACCTCAATAGAGACATTTTGCACCTCTTAAAATAACAGACGTTTTTTGGCCTCCTTATGGTTATCGTTATTAAACATAACGATTACGGCAGCAGTTTTAGACAGAGATTTTGCAGCCTCTTTTAAGAAATATATCTTGCGTCTGCGCTTTCGACACATAACCTTATTTTTGCCTGTGGTTCACCCATTTTAAAGTTAACGAAAAATCAGTATTTACTTTATTCTTCATAAGATACAAATTCATATTTAAATATATGCAAACACTTCTGTTGATTTCGTTTTTTAAAGTAGATGCAAACAATACAGTATAAGCAAAACACAAAAAGTAAGGTTAGGTTTGGTAGTAGAATAAAAAGCAAGTGTGCCAGATTGTAACATCTAAATTAATTACTGATTTAGAATACCCGCAAAAGTGCAAGTCCGTTTTAATTTCTTAACACTATTTGATTTTTATTACTGCTATAGATTTTTCGCTAATTAGAGCCTATGTATAAATGATATTTTAATTAATACGGCATTGAAATTTTAACCTGTTAAATAATTGATATTAAAATTTCTACAATCCGACAACCACGCAGTTTAACAATAACGATAATGATAACAATAAGCTCTTCGGTATTCATCCGTAATTAAAGGAGTCCGGTATGGTTAATAACGATAACGGATCATGTTTGCGTTACTGCGCAGTCTCAGAATAACGTTAACCACAACGGAATTGCAAAATAAGGGGTGCAAAATGTCTCTAATATCGGCTATATTTCCCCCTCCTTGTTTTTCTTCTTGTTAGACAGTGGTTAGACATCTCCCGACGCCGCTATCAACCGCTGTAAGCTGCTGTAAGACTGACGTCATTGATTTGTCAAGAAAATAAAAGTGCTTACAGCTGCTGTAAGCAGCTAACAAAGAAAATATCCCTTAAAATGCATCTTCTCTGAGCTGCAGTCATCGTAAAATTGTCTATTTAGAACACTTAGAATAATAATTTGAAATAAAAAGAAAAAAAAGCAACAGAAAATTAACATTTTTTAATAGAACATTTTATTTTGTGGTTTGTTTTTAACATCCTGTCGCTTTTGTTTCAAATCAACTAATATCGCAGCTAAATTTTTAATTTTTAGGAGAAATGACCACCTCCCGAGCAGACCTAGCCCTGGGTGATTTGTATTACATCCCCTTTATGTTGGAAAACATGGACTTAAGCATTCCCTACAATACCGAGTGTCTTACATTTCTTACACCGGAATCTCTGACTGATATATCTTGGAAAACATTAATATTGCCATTTTCGGATCAAGTCGCAAATTGTTAAGTTGGATTCTGATTTAAAATATTTATTATTCAATGTGCTGAAGGTAAATTCTAAACAACTGGTAGAATAAACTTAAATTAATAAAAAAAATGTATATTATGAAATTTTCTTAAAAATATCTAAATAATATCACTTTAATGTTATTTTATAATAGGGAATTATTGCAAGTTTCCTCATTAAGCTCGGGAATTATTAATACCGGCCTTATTTAAATAGTGCTTGTGCCCATATAATTTAGAGACATTGCAAATCATGTTGACAGTATAGTGTATCTCAAAGTATATCGCTTTGGCTTTTGACGGCAGTACTCCAATATACCTGCCGACAGCAATAAAACTGCGAATCACTAGGTATTAAAGGGCAGAACATCAGGGACGGACTCTAATAATATAAAGATTTATAATTTATTGTTTATTTAAGTAGGTATAATCTTAAAATTACATTAAGAAATTAAATATATGCAAAGTTTTAATAATTTTAAATAAATTTATAACTATATTACCTATACGTAATTACATTTTTATCTAAATATCTAAATCTAATTCGGTTTCACTATCAGAGTCATCGTTGAGATTAATTACATATACGATTTATGTTGTTTTGTACAGAAATGTAAGAGTCCTCAATTTTTATAATGTGCTGTACTGAATTTTTCCAGCTCTCAACTGGTATATTAGTAATTACATTTTTTATCAAATTTATAACACTGGGACTTAAAGTAGGTGTAACATTTTCTGCTCTGATCTTTGATTTTACTTGGTTCCCCAAATGTTCTATGGGGTTAAACATACAGTGATACGGAGGAAGACGTAAGACAGTATGACCCAGCCTGTTCAGCCAAATTGTCACATACATATTGTTTTTTAATTGCATATGAATTTATAACTTCCAAAAGTTGCGCTTTTTGTAACTGAATTCAAAATAAATATCATTTTCTAACAAATATTCCTGGATTTCAGTTTTTGAACTGGATGAAGCTGGTGCTTTATGTAGCAGACGGCTGTGGTAGCTTGCGTTATCCATGACAATAACACTGTTGTTTGAGAATATTTTTAAAAGAACAGAACTAAAATATTAGCAGAAATATTTATATAAATGGTCAAAACTCAAGAGATATTTATACCTGTCCCACCCCTATCATTATGAACCTCACTAGGTTTGCCCAATAACAATAGGTCGTAAATTATTAAAGGTTTATTGGGGTATTGCCCGTCAAAAGCCAAAGCGATATACTTTGAGATACACTATACCTATACCCTAAAAAAGGGGAAAGTATTTAGTAGTTTCTTTATTGTTTTGTGTTGTAAGGTTTTTTATAACACAATTACAGAAATACGTTTAAAAAGCATAGTTTTAAGTATTTTTACTTCTAAAAACTTTTCGATTCTGTGATCGGCAGCCGCTCGGTTAGACGAACAGTTAAAATACGGCACGACCTAAAACCGACATGAATAAAGCCGGGCACTATACTTATTAAGGGAGTCCTTATCCTACCGTGCATCTGCGCAAGCTCAGATGTCAAAATAAGGCCGATATTATTAGTGCCTGGCCCAAAGAATACCAATCCATAGAACCCCACAAGTGAGATTTCAGCGTACCCTAAAATTTTTCTGTACCTACCGCGACCAACAGATGGCGAAAGTAGTACGATGTCGCTTTGCTAATACGATTACCATCAGAAATTGATAGCAGTCGCTGACGAGCAGTCGGCCCGATCAGTTAGAGTGAGGATATACGCAAAATTTAATAAAAATAAAATCCCCGATAAATGGTAGTATCCATAAGATTATTAAATTTATGATTTCAGAATAGGATATATCGATGGGTTTTTGACAAAACATCGTAAGCGACATTCGTCAGTTTTACGGGAAACGTTTTTTTTTCATTGGCTTTATTTCAGATGAAGATATGTTCTATATTGGTTCGGCGGTTCATTTAATTAATGGTAGTTATTTGGGTACACGCCAAAAAATAAATTAATAGTACCAAAAAACCAAAAAAAAAAATAAAGCAAGTAAATAGAGAACTAAAAATCGACGTTTTGGTGGCAAGTCTGCCACCGTTGTCAAGATAAATTAAATAAAAATAAAAAATTTAAAAATTAACTATTATTTAGGTTTAGAATTTTAAAATTTTTAGCTTTTTTGTAGGAGATTCTGAAAATTTTGACATTAACTGTTAAATATGTTTGTTTTGTAATTTAAATTAAGAAGAAATCTAAAATAAAACATTCAGATCTCGGTTTTTCTTTAAAAATAACGCGATGGGAGGAAAAAATCGTTTTCCGTAAAATTGGCGAATGTCGCTTACGATGTTTTGTAAAAACGCATCGATATATCCTATTCTGAAATAATAAATTTAATAATCTTATGGATACTAGGTCCATTTATCGGGGATTTTATTTTTATTAAATTTTGCGTATATCCTCACTCTAACTGATCGGGCCGACTGCTCGTCAGCGACTGCTATCAATTTCTGATGGTAATCGTATTAGCAAAGCGACATCGTACTACTTTCGCCATCTGTTGGTCGCGGTAGGTACTAAAAATTTTTAGGGTACGCTGAAATCTCACTTGTGGGGTTCTATGGATTGGTATTCTTTGCCTGGCCTTATTTAATTATGTAGTAATTCTCTAAGATTTTATAGGAGCAGTATCAGATTCCCAAAAATAAAGATGATCCTGAAGGTTTGTACCAGTTTTCGGAGCCAGTTAACAGCGTTTTGTACACCTGCAGCATGCTTCTTCTAGGCAAGTATGCGTTCCTCAAAAGTACTATTAAAAACCTCCAATGTATCCACTTTCCTGTTACAGCAATTTTTATTTAAATTTTAAACCTTTAGTTCTTTCTTTTAATTTTTATTATGCTCTCAATAACATTTTATCTTCATCAGCTTTTTAGAGGAAATTCTGAATATCCCCATCTTAAAAAAAAAATAATCTGAAAAACCCTGTTTCTATTCTATTCCCATTTTTTTAGTATCATTACCCAAACTTCCTACGGGTTGGTCGTTAAGGGTACTAACTGGTTGGTATTGGTTATATTGCCTGCTGGTAGTGGTAGCGTACAGAGCAAGTATGACCGCTATATTGGCCAGACCTGCACCCAGGTAATAATAAGCAAAATATTTTAGAACGCAATAAAATCTAATCGTATGCACAATACACTAATGTGACAGTGGCGGCTTAGGTGTAGTAAGTGAAGTGCCACTTCACCAAAAATAAATAATAAAACATAAAAAAACATATAACTATTATTTAATTTATTTTTCTCATTTCTATTCCTTATTTGTAAAATTCGCCATGAAAAGCATATAAATTAACCGCTGGCGCGAGTCGCTTTCCTCCTCTTTCGACAACGCGACAAGTGTATTGAAAATATAAAACGGACCGAAGTAAACACCTCATGCGGGGTTTTGTTTACGCTTTGACGCTTCGTTGCCATGACAACGCTATACTTGCCGGCGGCCAGAATCGCGGGTGGAAGTATCAGGTGTATTGCTTGGTAAATCGCTAGCCTTAAAAAGATAGTATAGGTTTTGGTCGTTTCGTTGGCTTTCACGTATTATTTCGATTGTTTCCGTTTGAGTATTATTAGCGACAGTGATTTTTCACAGGAAGAAATTAAAGGACAATACAGAGCACTTCTCTATGAAATATTAGATCATATTTTGATGGAAATGGAAGTAAGATTCGAAGATTGTTACAAACTACAATTTCTTTGTCTTGCTGATACTGCAAAGTTTGGCCAGTATAACCAAATTTTCCCCACTAATTCTTTTCAAAATTTATACGGAGACATATGCCGAATCATTTCCAAAAATTTGCGGCTCAAAAATAAACTTGACCTAATATTTGCTGATGAAAGTTATAGAAATATTTCATTGCAGCAGTTAGTGAAACAAGTTGGCGCAAATAAAGACATTTTTACCGAGGCGTATAAACTTTTTTCGCTAATTTTAACGATATCGTCGACAAGCGTGTCAGTGGAACGGAGTTTTTCTTGTCTAAAGCGTTTAACAACTTTCTTAAGAAACACTATATTCCAAGATAGACTTTTATCTTTAGCCAATATTTCAATTCAAAAGGAGCTTCTACAGGAACTGATAAAAACTCAACCATTTTATGAAGATATAATTGATAAATTTGCTGCATTAAAAGATAGAAGGATTGATTTGGTGTATAAAATTTAGGGAAGTTTAGATCTTAAGACTTTTTACTTAGACTTCTGATAGTTGAGTATTTTCAATTTTGTTAAAATGGTGAATGCGCTTTTTTCCCTTCCTGCACTACACCTGTTTTTAGATTCGCGAGCCGCCACTGTAATGTTATACACTAATTTTGATATTAAGATACCTTTACTCTAGTCCTGAGCAAAAATCCCATTTTTGCCAAACCTCGTAGATGACTAATACAATTTATTAATGGTTGCCTTGTTTTGGACCATGTAGAACTTTTTATAAAGAATAACTTTTTTCGTAAAATTAATAATAAAATAAAAAGGTTTTTCATATGCCGCCAACTTGTTAGACACAAGATGTTACAATTTATTTATTTTTTAGAGTAACAATTGACTCACTTCAAGAACTAACAGATAGCAAGTTAACATACGTAGGATGGGGCGAAATCAACAGCCAATTTTTCTCGTCTTCGAAAGATAACTCGTTAAACAAAATAATACAAAATTTCGAGATAGCAAATCACTCGGAAGAAGCTGTGGATAGAGTAGCTGACGGAAGCTGTGCCTTTTATGAGAATACTTATTTTTTGAAAGAAGCTATGTTGAAGAGGCAGATTAGGTAAGTCAAAAAATAGGGTTTTTTAGAAATCCAATCAAGGAATTATCCGAATTTCTATCGGGTATAACATAAAGGGTGTTTATTATTAGAGACATTTTGCACCTCTTAAAATAACAGACGTTTTTTGGCCTCCTTATGGTTATCGTTATTAAACATAACGATTACGGCAGCATTTTAAGACAGAGATTTTGCAGCCTCTTTTAAGAAATTTATCTTGCGTCTGCGCTTTCGACACATAACCTTATTTTTGCCTGTGGTTCACCCACTTTAAAGTTAACGAAAAATCAGTACTTACTTTTATTCTTCATAAGATATAAATTCATATTTAAATATATGCAAACACTTCTGTTGATTTCGTTTTTTAAAGTAGATGCAAACAATATAGTATAAGCAAAACACAAAAAGTAAGGTTAGGTTTGGTAGTAGAATAAAAAGCAAGTGTGCCAGATTGTAACATCTAAATTAATTACTGATTTAGAATATCCGTAAAAGTGCAAGTCCGTTTTAATTTCTTAACACTATTTGATTTTTATTACTGCTATAGATTTTTCGCTAATTTTAGCCTAGGTATAAATGATATTTTAATTAATACGGCATAAAAATTTTAACCTTTTAAATAATTGATATTAAAATTTCTACAATCCGGCAACCACGCAGTTTAACAATAACGATAACGATAAGCTCTTCGGTATTCATCCGTAATTAAAGGAGTCCGGTATGGTTAATAACGATAAAAGCACTTGCCTGGTTCTGCAATATCTTCGCTTTTTATTGTCTAAACCGTACCCATTAGACAAAAATAATTCGAGAGCGGTCTGCGGTAGGTGATCTCACTTAGCTTTGAAAGAAATATCTTCGGCTATTGTAAAAATCTGCATCTCCAAGTTGGACAGTGTTCCGAGAGATGGTACTTTGCATAGCAAGGAAAGTGCATGCAGTAAGGAGTTTTTTCCTATTTTAATTTTTAAATAAAATATCGCATCATTTTAGCTTTTAAAAAAGTATATGCGACAATTTTCGTCAATAAGACGTCAGCTTGCCTCTTGGGAGTATCTGCATTTGCCCACTTTCGTGTCTTTTTGTTATCTTTTTGCCAATAACTTATTAATGATGGATGCCATCATCTTAAACGCATTTTTTGCCAATAACTTATTAATGACGGATGCCATCACTTTATCTGCAACACGTGGCCTAATAACGGCCAATTGCACACTTTCGCGTGTTTTTGATACCTTTTTGCCAATGCCTTGCCATTAAAGAGTGTTGGCAATGCCAGTAAATTAAATGTACAACGCCGGAAAAAAATGTTATATGGGCACAATTTATTCTTCAAGTATATTTTTTTAGGTACAAAGAAATGACAGAAAACCAAACAAATTCCAACATAATGAAATCGGACAGAAACCTTCACATTATGAAAGACTGCATCATCAACATGCCCGTTTCCATAGGTCTACAAAAAAATTCTCCCATAAAACCACGAGTGGACAAATTAATTCGCCGTGTTCTAGAAGCTGGTTTGGTGAAAAAATGGCTGAATGACGTCATGCAAAAAATTTTGAATGATCAAGTGGAACATGATAGTCAAGAACAAAAGGCTCTTATGAATTTGAAAAAATGTACGGTGCTCTTGTTGTTTTGGCTATTGGATATGTTTTTGGCGTTTTGACGCTTATTGGAGAACTGTTGTATTTTAGATATTTTGTAATCAGAAGCCCTGGATTTAACAAATACTCGAGATTTGTTCATAATGTTAAAAAGCTGATTAAAACCTGTTTATTTTAGAGGAAGATGGAATACAAATATTTAAATTTTAAGGGTAGTTTTGTGCTCCTCTGTAGTGTGCTTATTGCATTTAATAATAAAAATAATCAATACAATATTTGGTAATTGTTTACTTATTGGATACCACGCCGATTTTGATGTTTTTTGGGACGCTAATTACGAATCGGAAAAAAAAATTGTCGGCAACGTTTCGTTCTCAAGATATTCATCATCAATCTTAAATAGAAAACTAACCTAAATTCAAACAAATTAACATTTGGCTTTTCTGAAAAGTTTTAAACTTTCTTATTCTGGAAAAAAGCAAAATATTATTTTGTTTAAACGTAATTTCCCAGAAAACAAATAAACTATTAATATAAATAAATATTCTCACTTCTTTATGCACGCTTTCTGCTAAATTAGCAGTCAATTTTTATTTAAAACTCTTAAAAATCCATTTTTTATTTATTTTACCTCTTTTTTCCATACAATTGCAAAGCTGTACAATTTTATGGAAAAAGGGGTAAAATAAATGTAAAATGGATCTTTAAGAGGTGAAAATGAAGTATCGTAATTTTCTAGAAACCTGCGGCAACTCCGATTTTGACGAAATTTGGTATACGGCGGTTTTGGGGCGCTGATCACGAATCTGAAAGAATTTTTTGGCGGAAACGTTTCGTTCTTGAGATATTCATCATCAGATTTAAAATTTATTTTAATTTTTTATTAATTATTTTTACAATATTCCCCCTTCTTTTTGCACACAATTCTTGATTTAAAGCTAAAGTGGCCCACAATATTTGATTTTTACCTTTTAAAACCCCGTTTTTTACGTATTTTACATTATTTTTGCATTAAATTGCATAGCTATACTTTGAATCATTTTAATCCCAGTGTGCCATGAAGCCCTATGTGTATGTATGGTTGCCGGATTATCAAAGAAAAGCCACGCAATTTAATGCAAAAATAATGTAAAAACGTAGAAAAACATGGTTTTAAAAGGTGAAAATCAAATATTGGGTGACAATTTAGTTTTAAATTAAAAATTGTGTGCAAAAAGAAGGGGAAATATAGTAAAAATAAGCTTGTTTCAAATTTATACTTTGATGATGAATATCTCGAGAACGAAACATTTCCGCCATTTTTTTTTCAGATTCATGATCAGCGCCCCAAAAACCCCCGTATACCAAGTTTCGTTAAAATCGGAGTTGCCGCGGTTTCTAGAAAATTACCTGAAATATTGAGTGTCAACTCAGCTCTAAATCAAGAATTATTTGCCAAAAGAAGAGGGAATATAGTAAAAATAAGGTAAATTTGTTTTTCAAGTTTGATGATAGATATCTCGAAAACGAAACGTTGCCGACTAAAAATTCTTTCAGATTCGTAATCAGCGCAAATCATCACAACCCGCTTAATTTCCGATAAGTAAACTATTACGCTATTTATAATTTATTATTTACCTAATTCAGAACAACAGATGGTTTTTACCATTTTTTTTACTTTTTATTCTAGTATTTTCACTGGTACTACACCACTGATATTTTTATTATTTACTTCTTATTTTTAAATGTGGCACTAAGAAGGTGGGCAAAGATTTGGCTGACTCTGATAGTTAAGACTCTAGATTATAAAGAAGAAGATTTAAAACGGTGTTGCCAAAGTTAACAATTGTACCATATGCGGTACATTACATGATAAAATGTTCGGTGTCAAGTAAATGGTATAATGCTATTTTAAAATATAATTTAAGAAGAAGAAGATTGGGTTTAGTACTTTTATTTCTAGCTTCGCGTGCTGATTCGTAGATTTAGCACTTGCCTGACCCTTTAATCAATCAGCACGCTGTTCCAGTGGCCGAGAGGCAAGGAAGCCTCTAGGCAGGTGTACGGTAAAATGCAAATCGGGTATATTATTTAGTGTATTCCTTTTACCTTTTACCTTGTAGAACCGTTGTCTGTCAATAGTGTCAAGAACGGTTCTACAATATGAAAAATGTCAAAAAATTGTAAAAGGAACACTTATGGTGTCATTCTGGGTGGTTCTGGAGCATAAAAGGAATACACCAATTAAAGTATTGTTGGTACAATTTTCTTTCTATGTGAACCCTGCGCTATCTTCATGCGCATGTTTTCGATTTGTTTTTTAATTGTTGACGTGTGGTTGACGCTTGGTTGCTTTGAAGGAGATTTGTTGAGATTTTTCGTTATTTATAAACAATAAATTCTTAGAAAATGGGTCGCAGGAAGTCAAAAAGGAAGCCTCCACCAAAGAGAAAAGCGATTGAACCGTTGGATATCCTATTTACCTGTCCCTTCTGCAATCACGAGAAGAGCTGTGATGTTAAAATGTAAGTTTTTTTTTAATAAGTTTTTCTTAGAACAATGCCTGTTTTTGTGGCTAATTGTAATAATATAGTTAAAGTATTCCAATACGCTAATTTTTTTTTACATTTTAATGGGTTGAGAGTGATATTTATTACTCAACAATAGTCTCCCAGTGGCACAGTGAAGAAAGCTTTAATCCCCGAAGCTCGAAGTCGCCGCTCGGTTTCCAGCAGGGGAGACATCTTTTATATAGTAGTTATTTAAAAATAACGTCGTGGTGGCACTACCGCGTTGCTTAAAGGGTGCTGTAAAATGCAAAAGTTGCATGTTTCAGTGCTTGGACAATGTTGACGGAACAGGGGAAAATATGGGTTAAACATCTAATAACCCGACATAATGTAGTAATTTTTAACTGTATTTTAACATTTTTATTTTCAAAATATTTATTGGACTAAATCATATAAATGGTTTAACCAAATGGCAAGTTAAAAAAACGATTCTGGAAAAAATCTTCTTAAATTGTTTATATAATAGAATTTGTTGCACATTAATTAAAATCTTTTAATTAATTACCCAGTAATAAATATACTCTAAAACCTTGTGTTTGAGTCTGATTGGTGAAGCCATTTCCAAGAAATTTTGCTCATTTACTTTAAAAACACTTTTTTAAGCTTTATAAGCACATTACATATTTATAATAATGACCCCCTAAGATTTTGTTGGGTTAAGTTTTTATGTATTTGATTTATTTATACAACTTTGCTTTCTAATATATTTTACAATAAAGATGAATATAACTATTTTATTATTTTCAGGGACAAAGGACGAAGTACAGCTCGAATAACATGTAGAGTTTGTCTGGAAGATTTTCAGACAACCATAAACTTTTATCGGAGCCTGTAGATGTATACAATGATTGGATAGATGCTTGTGAAACTGCCAATTAATTTCACTGATTAGATGTAAAATTGACATTTTTAAGTATAAGATCTACAGAAAAACATTTTTAGAAAATGTATGTGTAATTTTTGTTAACTATATTTTTTAAGTATAGACAAAAATGTTCTTAAATACTTAATGTGGTGGTAATAGAAGGGTGTATTTTAACTCTAAAAAAAATTGTGACTTAAAAAAATTTACAGAGTTTTATTTGTTTAAAAAGTTTTATCCATGTTAATATACTTTATTAATATTTTAGTTTACTAACGATCGTATTCACTAAGCCTCACTAACGTTATCAGACTGATAGCAGCTAATGCCAATGCCAAAAAGCATTGGCATTAGCTGCCATCAATCTGATATGGTTAGTGAGAGCTTGATGAATACGACCGTAAGTGTCTTGTCAAGGTGTATTACCAAAAATGGTAAAAGATAATTTCTGATGTTACATATTTAGCACTAGATCATTTTATAGTGTGTTTTTTTAGGTAAATGTGAAATTAAAATAAAATAAAGAAAAATCTGTGTTTCTTTTAAATCACCTTAACTTAATGGAGGGTAATTGTTTGGGTACATGCCAAAAATTAAATTAAAAGTACCTACCAAAATCGTTTTGGTGGCAAGTCTGCCACCGTTGTCAAGATAAATTGAATAAAAATAACAAAAATTAAAATCAACTGTTATTAAAGTTTTAAATTTTAAAATTTTTATGTTTATGTATGATATTCTGAGAACTCTGACATTAAATATCAAATATGTTTGTTTGGTTATAGTGTCATAGTGACATAGATAACTGGTTGCTGGTGTATTTATTGTTTGTATTACAAAGAAGTTAATATAGTTCATTTTTAGTCTTCCTGAAGATACTTCAGTATCAAACAAAGGCAACCAAGTGTTATTTAAATTACCTAAAATTGATGCTACACAATTATCTTTATTTAATAATATATACGCACTTTCTTTGATTTTGCTGATTTTGCGTTTTTTAGAACAATTTCCTTTGCTAAAATGCTCGAAGCATCCCAGTTTATTCTATGATTGTTATTAAATGCCTATTGGCCGATTTTTGATTTATGAAATTCTGTGTTTTTAATGTATGATCTGTGTTCTTTTATGCGTTTAGCTAATGGTCTACAAGTTTCATCTATATAAAACTTATTGCATTCGCAAGATATTTTATAAATGACATTTTTTGTGTTTTCATTTAAGTTGTATGGTTTAGTTTTTGTTAATTGAGATCTGATAGTATTTTGTGTTTTAAAGATTGTGTGCATATTAAATTTATGTCCTATCTGTTGAATTTTATTTGATAGTCCGGGAATGTATGGTATTGTATTTAAGTATTTTTGGTAAGAAAGTGAATTACTTAAAGTAAAAGGTTTTATTTTTTAAACATAACTTTAACAAAACAAGTTTATTAATATAATCTTAAATTAAAAGGTGCATTACTATTTTCAATAGCAGATTTGCTCCTTATGAGGGCCACAGAGTCTGCTATTTTGGAAAATATGTATTAAATCACTTTTTAAGTTTTTGGGGGATGGTCTGCTCTGGGTCTCAACGCCTAACATCACACCTATATTTAAATAGATGAAAGAAACTACTTATAGTGCAAGCACATTATGAAAATTGTAAAAATTTTGGGGAAAGTAATTAAAAACAACCTTGTGATAATTTATCGACTTTTATTAACATAATTATTCCATAAATAACTACAGACATGTATAAAATAGGTAGCCTACACTGGTAAATGGTAAATTTCATGTAAATATAAACTACATACAATAAAAAATAATCTTACAAAATCAAGTGCACAAGTTTTGTCTTCTTTCTAATCCCAATACACGAGACATCGAACTGTTCGAATATGCGCTACATCTGATAATAGGTTTGCAATAAAAATAATACAGAGTTATCATTTTTAAGTCCGCATTATTGCTAATGTCTTTTTATTGGAGATACAAAGTTGGTTAAATTCAAAGTTAGTTTATATTTATAAGGTTGCGACATATCCTCAACTTTTAGGCGGTTCGAAGACGGGGACGCAAGGAAGGGCACTGCACGAAGAAAAGTTGGCAAGACTGGGTAAAATCAAAGCTGATGATCAATCCAGTGGCGTCTAGAATTTGCGCATTTCATTTTGCATTGTTTTGGAAGTGATATTTGTTGAAAGATGTAATTCCAAATGTTTTTTATTTAAAGTAAAAGAATTTACAACTTAATAATAATTAAAAACTGTTGTGTAAACGGTTGTTCTACTAATACAATAAACTGTATATCTCCGGCACTGAACAACATGGCCGAAAAATGGGAGATGTGACGTCATAACACGTCAAAGCAATATGGCCGAATGTCGCGACCCTATATAGACCGACTTTGGTTAAATTAGTAAAGTTGTAGTAATTTTTCCATTGATTAACGTGCTGCCAAAAAAAAACAATTAAACAGCGAGTTTTAGATTTATTGCAAAAAGTATACTTTTTTAAATGGAACACCCTGTATATTATATCACCATTTGAAAGATCTATTAAAAATCATTAAAAAAGTCCCTATGTGTTATATCCAATTTTTAATAGATTCGGAAATATGACCATCCTCGGGAATTTAATAGTAAACTGGCATTTTAAAAATAGAACACCCTGTATATTGCATTACCATTAGATTGATATTTTAAAGAGCTTTAAGAAAATATCATCTATCTCTTACAGTTTTGGAAATATGGCCATTTAAATCTATATAATAGTATGCTTATAGCTTGGAGCTGTAGAGATGTATAATGAAAATTGAACATAATTTTCAGATTTGGATGGCCATATTTTCAAAATTATAAGAGATAGACATATCAAATGTGGTATTTTCTTAGAGCTCTTTAAAATATCTGATAAATGATGATGCAATAATGTGGTGTTTACTATCAGATTCCGGAGGATGGCCATATTTCCGAAACTATTGAAAATTGAATAAAACAAATAAGGATTTTTTAATGTTCTTTGATATATCTTTCAAATGATGATATTATATACAGGGTGTTCCATTTAAAAAACGTATATTTTTTGCAATAAATCGAAAACACGATGTTCAATTGTTTTTCGATTGGCAGCACGTTAATCAGCGAAAAAACACCACAACTTTACTTATTTAACCGAGTTCGTATCTCCAATAATAAAGAGGTTAGCAATAATGCCGACTTTAAAATGATCACCCTGTATAACTGCGTAGTGCGTAGTAGGGCGCATTCAACGTCTTATGTGTGAAGGGACTTAGAAGATATGCAGTGTCACTAACAAAGTCTTCTCTCTCTGAACTTAATCCAATAAAATGTGTGGAACATCATCAGTAAAAAAAAAAAAATTACCTCACCATTCACTGCTGAAAGATTCTCCCCATTAACTTAGTGATAATTAAGTTGCATCGATTTAAGATTATTAAAATGATCTGCTAAATTGTCCATCCAAATGGCATCAAATTTTAATAACATAATTAAAATAGTTTACTAAAAAATATACAGGGTTTCATTTATATTTTGCCATAAACTTTTAGCTATAGCCAAAAAGGATAGAAAAAAACGTCCTGTATAAAAGTTTTATACTTTTCACCAATTATCTTTTAAGCATAAAAAGGAACAAATGAAAATCAAAAACTCAAGAGAAATGAAGGGGTTAATTTTTTAATGGACCACCCTGTATATTATATCACCATTAAAAAGTCTGTTAAAAAGCTTTACAAAAATACCACATATGATATATCTATCTAATAGTTTTTGAAATATGGTCATTTAAATCTGGATATAATTTCCATTACATCTACAGCCTCAGCTTAGTGTTGTAGGTAGGTATAATGGAAATGATCATATTTTAAAAACTATTAAATAAATGTATTCCAATGTGGTATTTTTGTAATCTATTTTTATATTGGAAACTGTTTGTTTAATATATAAAAATATTGGTGTAATTATAATGAAAACTATTTATATAATTTTAGAAATAACCCCTGCATTGATCTACTGATACCACATGATTAAAAAAATCTATAATTTATGAATCAAAAAAGGTATTTAATAATTTACCAAATTCTATAAAAAATATTAAAAACATTAAAAAAATTTAGAAATATGTTAAAACAATTTTACTTAAAAGACCGTATTACAATTTAAATGAATTTTTCGAGGATACATTTCCATAAATGGTATTTCTTTTTACTATTATATATTGGTTTGTGTATCTGTCTATGTTGTATATGTATACAGGGTGTTCATTTGAAAACTTTCACTCAAGTTATCTTGCCGAAACGAGACAGATTTGAGAAAATCGCCTGAAACACGTCAAGATATTTATTGAGGGGAACGTTTTTGCGGTTGGACGGCGCCCCTTTAGCCCCTATAACCACCAGGGCCACCACCCCAAAATTCTTAAATCAAATGAGAAGGCGGGTCGAGTGATACATCATTTTTAAAGCTCCTGACGAGTACTTTATAACCCTAGAATATGAAGTCAATATCTTCACCTGTTACAAAATGGCGGTACTTTAAAGTTACCTAAATACCTGATTTGGATGGTCATATTTCCGGAACTAATAAAGTTAGATGTGCCCAATGTGGTATTTTCTTAAAGCTCATTTTAAAGAGTCTTTTTAATGGTAAAATAATATACAGAGGTTTCTTAAATCAAAAATATGTACTTTTTCTTCTACCTGTATATTACTACCAGTATCACCATTAAAAGACCTTTAAAGAGCTTTGGAAAATACCACATTACGTACATCTAACTTTATTAGTTTCAGGTAGTATTAGGTAATTTTTAAAGTACAGCCATTTGTGGTGAAGATATTGACTTCTCTAGGGTTAAAGTACTCGCCGGGAGCTTTAAAATGTGTATCCTTCATTACTACTTTTAGAATTTTGGGAATTTGTTTTGTAAAACGTTCCCTCTAAATATCTTGACGTGTTTCGACTCAAATCTGTCTCGTTTCGAAGATAACTTGAGTGGAAAGTTTTGAACACCCTGTACATATATTATTATATGACTGACTCTGTAGAATGTACTAAAACTTTGAGAGAAATAAGAAAAGTTAAAATAAAGACTTTTATTTGATTTTGAATCATTTGACTTCCAATCTCTCTATTAGTTTAAAAACTCTATTTTGACACTTTTTGAACAGCCTTTTTTTTAATTTGAGCTGTACTCAGCTAGAATTGGTTTTTTACTAATGTTTATTCAGTTTTCAGGGGCATTATTAAAAATATGAGTGGACTTTTCTAGTGACCCTGTAACACAAGATATTATAATAATTTAATTCTTGTAAGTTTATCGTATGTGTTGTCAAGGTATAACACTAACATTGGGTATTTTTTGCAACATATACATGTAAATGTAAAACATTAAAAAAATTCCATAATTTGTTAATAACATTTCTATTTGTCTTCTTCATTATATTACGGACCTGCTTTTTCTTTACCAAATATTCCAAAAAATACCAAGTAACAACGTTTTTAGAAGCCCGTTTGTAATTCTACAGTTATTCATACATTTACATCAACATCAATGTAATAAATAGTATTTATATGTAATAACTGTTTCTTTGGAGTACTTATTCTACATTATTTTGTTAAATAAATAATAAATAAACAGGTAAAAAATGTTAGATTGTGGCAAGTATTAACATATACGCATTAAAGATGCATAAATAGGTGGGGTTAACACAATTTGTTACAACTGACGTCAGGTACAGCCTTCTTTCAGTTGTTTCACACAAATCTATGTTGCCAAACTTATTGGCATGAGCCTTTGTCAAGTTAAATGAGGCCAAAAGTATTTAAAAATTTGGCTTTATGCAGCAGCAGATTCGTTCGATAAAATGACATATGTTATCTGTCAAAATTAAGTAATATTTATATATGCTTTAAAACTCACGCGAATAATGCACTTTTTAACACATTTTTAAAGCACATGTCAAAATATGACAGGTGTCATTTAGCGAGCAAACCAGCATAGTATTTAACAAATTTAATGCAAAAACTAATATCATGATCATATTAAATATAAAAATAAAAAACGACATATATAATGTGAACTTTTTAACGTTGACTTTTCGGACTCCCTGTATGCATTAACTGCTATTTTAGACAATCCCAAAGTTTTCATAAAGAAACACTTTTTTTAAATATAAAATATAAAAAAGTTTTACAAGTATAGTTAAGTCACACACTGAAGAATTTTCGGAGAGAACTTTTAGTTTATTGTTGATATCTAATTATTTAAATGGCTATTTAGTGATGCAACATTAAAATTAAAATTTGGAAATATTAATTTCGTTAGGTGTGACAATCAAAAATCTGATCTAAGGGGACGATTTTGACGAATTTCAAGTCCCAATATCTTGAAAACCAACGATTTTGTACCAAGGACATTTTATGTTTTTTGGATGCTTATAAGCTGTTCTATCAGCCCCTTTAATATTATCGTTGACTTTCCGGACACCCTGTATATACTTTTCTCTGTATAGCACTTAGTGTTTTTTGCAAGTGAATCTTTAAACAAAAACCATTTGGAAGAAAATATAACCAAAAGATTTCCACGAGACCAAAAAATATTTTATACCTTGTACTTTCATTTATATTTTACCACCCACTTTTAACTATAACCAAAAAGGATAGAAAAAAAAATGGTAGGTCAGAGACAACAATGAGACGAGTAACTGGACCTAACAATTTGCCAATTTGTATTTATTTCTTTCTGGTTTAACTATGGATGGTGGAGGGGAGGATAACCATCTGAATGTTTTAAAAAGTGTCCGTCGAAAGGTGCAACTTAAGGTGGCGCCACAGTAGCCAGAGGAGATTTTTTAACCAATGAGCATGAATTATTAGAGTGAGATACAAAATGAAAAAGGACAGATAGATACAAAATAAAAAAAGGAAAGAAATACCAAAATCTCTCCACTGGCTACTGTGGCGCCATCCCAATTTGCTACATTCCGATTGCCACTTTTTCAACTTGTCCGCCATAAAAGATAGTTATCCTCCCCTCTACAATCCATAGGTTTAACGCAAGTTCCAATAAATAGGTCTTTGTCTTTCATCATGGCAGGCTATCGTAGATGGAGCAATCATCGCTTTGCCCTGGTTGCCAAGTTGTTTACAATTTCTGCATGTAAACTTTAATGTCCTTTTTGGCTCCCATCTAATTAAGAGAAAGAAAATATACCATGAATCGAATATTTTTAACTTGACAACGTTGCCGCAGGCAGTCACGCCGAAATGTTAATCGATATTTGTGTTTGATATTTTTCAATGGCCGATTTGTTTGGACAGTTTGTTTACATTTTCTGTGATTTATTGTGTGTTTCGTGGTTTTTTACCTTTAATTGGACTTTGAATATTGACTTTTATTAGTGATCACAGTGTATATATTAAATTTGTGCTTTTCAACAGATAATTTAAGGTAATATTGACATGGTTATCTGTAAGAAAAAATCTTTATAAAAACTAAATAAATGACATTTTTAATTAGGTGTGTGTAATTATTGAACTAAACCCCAATATTTTATATTAATAGGAAACAAAAACAAGTGCCTAACATTAAGGGCAAAAATAGCACAGCTATATAATTTGAATTTGGCGGGCAAACGATAAAGTCGACTCACGCGCCATCTGCGTTTACCTGCCTTGAAGACAGACAAGGAAGGCCCAGCAGCTATATCTCTCTCTCTCGGATAATTTATTTACATTTAGTTGCTCGTCTCATTGTTGTCTCTGGGTAGGTATAAAAGTTTCGTACTTTTTTATCTACTATCTTTTGAGCTAAAAAAAAACAAATGAACATCAAAAACTCGAGAAAAATGAAGAGATTAACTTTTTTAAATGGAACACCTTGTATATTATGTAACCATTGAAAAAATAGTAGATATAAATTCCATTATACATACCCACGGCACTAAGCTGCGACTAGAGGCAATAGCAATTATATCCAGATTTAAATGGCCATATTTCCAAAACTATTAAAGATAGAGATATCAAATATGGTATTTATGTAAAGCTTTTTCAAAGGCCTTTTTAATGGTGATATAATATACAGGTTGTCCCATTTAAAAAAAGTTTACCTCTTCATTTTTCTTGGTTTTTTGATATTCGTATGTTTCTTTTCTCAGAAAATAGTAAATGAAAAAGTATGACACTTTTATACAGGATTTTTTTCTATTCTTCTTGGTTATAGTTGAAAGTGGGTGGCAAAATATTAATGAAAACCCTGTACAAAAGGTATTTTAATTTCAATACATTGCCACTTTACTGAAACATCGCCTCTAACTAGAAAAAATAAAGCATTTCTTTTTGTTATAATACAGGGTCGGCTCAGGTCAAGTCTCGCTCTCGCCCGCCAACTGATAATGGTGCTTTCGCAATTTCGCCAACCTGTATCTCTCCTGTTCCAATTCTTTTTCGAGCTCGAGCACTCGGACTTGTGCTTCCATTTCTAATCGTTTGGCCTGATGAAGGGATACTTTCGAAACGTCGAGTTCCTCTGTAAAAAAAAAAACATAAAAATTATGCCCTTTAGATCATTCATCGTGCAATGTTTACAGGGTGTCCAGTAACTGCAGCGGTTGTAAAAATGTTTTAACAAGCCTGAAACCGAATTTGTTTTAATAAAATTGATATTTGTAATAACATTCATTATATAAATAATAAATCACTTATTATAACCAAAGAATACCAATCCATAGAACCCCACAAGTGAGATTTCAGCGTACCCTAAAAAATTTTAGTATCTACCGCGACCAACAGATGGCGAAAATAGTACGATGTCGCTTTGCTAATATGATTACCATCAGAAATTGATAGCAGTCGCTGACGAGCAGTCGGCCCGATCAGTTAGAGTGAGGATATACGCAAAATTTAATAAAAATAAAATCCCCGATAAATGGTAGTATCCATAAGATTATTAAATTTATGATTTCAGAATAGGATATATCGATGGGTTTTTGACAAAACATCGTAAACGACATTCGTCAGTTTTACGGGAAACGTTTTTTTTTTTTTTCATTGGCTTTATTTCAGATGAAGATATGTTCTATATTGGTTCGGCGGTTCATTTAATTAATGGTAGTTATTTGGGTACACGCCAAAAATAAATTAATAGTACCAAAAAACCAAAAAACATAAAAATTAAAAATTAACTATTATTTAGGTTTAGAATTTTAAAATTTTTAGCTTTTTTTTAGGAGATTCTGAAAATTTTGACATTAAATGTTAAATATGTTTGTTTTTTAATTCAAATTAAGAAGAAATCTAAAATAAAAACATCCAGATCTCGATTTTTCTTTAAAAATAACGCGATGGGAAGAAAAAATCGTTTCCCGTAAAATTGGCGAATGTCGCTTACGATGTTTGGTAAAAACGGATCGATATATCCCATTCTGAAATAATAAATTTAATAATACGTACCACTTTCGCCATCTATTGGTCGCGGTAGGTACTAAAAATTTTAGGGTATGCTGAAATCTCACTTGTGGGGTTCTATGGATTGGTATTCTTTGTTATAACAGAAAAAATATTAATGTTAACATTTTGAAATAATTCGACCGAAATTCTAAGTAGTTTCACTATGAGTGTGTGTTTGTCGTAAAAGTTTTTAAAATGACTAATTTTAGAAGTGTGGAATTTGATTAAAAATTTTGGCATTATTTATAGAAAAAAAAATCAGAAAAACGTAAAAATATTAAAAATAACCTACCAGCATCTTCAATCAGTTGTCCACAATCCTTAACCGTGGCGACAACTGTCCCCGTTGCCGTGGTTACGCCTTTGGAAGCCTGAGTCAGCTGTTTCAAATTGTCGCTGTTCCTGTCCGCTTTTACTCTACTGGCCACTACTAACTGAGCAGTCGAAGCAGCTATTTCTTGTGCAGCTACAACAAGCTGTTCTAATTTGCCGTTGGATACCACTACTTTGTCCGCGGCAGTTCTAGAACCAAAGAAGATATATGTTCAATTGATTCATAAAGTTTTAACAAAATTTTTACTGATATAAGACAGAATAATGCAATAATACAATTGTTAAATTTTAAACTTACAATAAAAATTGAGCGGCAACACCAACTGCTTTGGCAGCTGATATAAATCCATCTGTCCACTGATGGTTTCTTTTATAGAACTCTTTTGCACTTGCGGTTCCCTGCAAAGAATTCCCGAATAATTTTTTTATTAATAAACAATAGCATTGCAAGTTGATAAGCACCTAAAAGGCTATGTGGGTATAAGCACATACAAAATAACTATACAGACTGCGCCACGCCTTATCCTGAACGGGGAACTAAATGGAGGCAAATTTATATCCACCCCACTTTAATGCATATTTAGTTAAATCTCTAAGACACAGATGGCTCTTCTGTGCGTGCATAAAACATAATGGCTTGCCAGATTTACATATTTTTAAGGAAAAGCATGATTCTTTGTTTGACCTCCGAACAGTGCGGACGTGCGTAGAGGACTACAAAGTTCTTCCCGGAGTGGCGGCTAGAGGTGTCGTACGAACGTTTTTTACCTTCGGGGATCAAGGAAAGATTCACGCTAAATTGACGGCATCTTTCTTCTGGATCTAAGCGCTGTGAGCGAAGATTCCTATAAGCTGATGGTATCCTGTTTGGTGGTGAACACGAGGTATTTCTCAAATGGCGGGAAATAGATGGGCGTGCCATGGGAACTGTCAGTAGTGAAAGTGAAGGTTATACGTAACACCAGTAGCAGATCTTGGTTTGACAGTCGACAATATATGCATTGCATCGAACGTTGAATTATTTGTTTTCTTTTTGGAATTTCTTGGAGCTACGAGCTCGATTATCCAGATTTTCCGCCGACGAAGCCCTGGAAAGCATAGTCCGGAAGGGGAGAGTGGTGGATTGGACCTGAAGGGACCAAAACCAAGAAAAAAATAGAAATAGAATAGAAATAAGGAAAAGCATAATATTGATAATATGTTTAAAGCATAATTTAAACCGCTTGAACTTTATATCACCATTACATAAACCGGGTGACAACGAAATTACTATCCAGCAATTTATTTTCTTCAGTGCAACCATACAGTTTTCAGATTTAGGGACATTATATTGTATTATCGGATGCCAATTTTAGATATAATAGCATCTGTATATTACTTCCGGTTTAACCGGAAGTGATATAAACTTTAATATTTTAAATGGAACACCCTATATATTTTTTAGAATTTGAATTCTACAGGTCATTCCTGATATAAAACCTTAAATATATTCATAACCTAACTCCTTTGGTTTTGGAGAAAATGGCGTTTGAAAATGTCCAAACGACAGCACATTATGCAGTTTTATGGGAAAACAAATGATTATCGCAAAAATTTAAAATGCTTAAAATAGTTGTTTTAGAAAACTCTACCTTTAGAGACCATTATAATACTACTTCCTGTTTAACCGGAAGTGCTGTAAAATTTAAACTTCTAAGTATGATAACCCTGATAATTTTAATGGAACACCTTGTATATTTCCTAAGATCTATATCCTTTAAGCTATTCCTGATATAAAACCTATAATATACCCATAGCCTATCCTCTTTAGTTTTAGAGAAAACGGCGTTTGAAAAGGTCCAGACGACGACAAAATATCCATGAAACTCCCTATTGTGAGGTTGTTTAGACCTTTTAAACTCAGTTTTCTCTAAAACTAAAAAGTTAGGTTATGATATTTTTTCTGTGATATAAGGTTTTATTTACACAGCCAACGAGAATGCTGTAATCTTTGCAAAGAAAGTCTTATTTCCATTTTTACCATTTGCCAAGGATAAAAAGTTACTTTCTTAAAGAGTTGTCATTTTTAATATTTATCGCGCCTACAGTGAACTACCAAAATTATAACGTAGAGTGTAAAACTCTGGAAGAAATCTGGCAACAGTGTCGTCGATAGTTCCGTTTAATTTCGCATGCCCAAAAACCCTTACATAACGAATATTGAAAACGCAGCTTGGACTCTTTGTTTGACCTCCGGACAGTGCGGACGTGCGTAGAGGACTACAAAGTTCTTCCCGGAGTGGCGGCTAGAGGTGTCGTACGAATGTTTTTACCTTCGGGGATCAAGGAAAGATTCACGCTAAATTGACGCCATCTTTCTTCTGGATCTAAGCGCTGTGAGCGAAGATTCCTATAAACTGATGGTATCCTGTTTGGTGGTGAACACGAGGTATTTCTCAAATGGCGGGAAATAGATGGGCTTGCCATGGGAACTGTCAGTAGTGAAAGTGAATGTTATACGTAACACCAGTAGCAGATCTTGGTTTGACAGCCGACAATTTATGCATTGCATCAATTGTTGAATTGTTTGTTTTCTTTTGGAATTTCTGGGAGCTACGAGCTCGATTATCCAGATTTTCCGCCGACGAAGCCCTGGAAAACATAGTCCGGAAGGGGTAGAGTGGTGGATTGGACCTGAAGGGACCAAAACCAAGAAAAAAATAAAGAGACAGAAAACGCAGCTTTAGCGGTGTTGTGATATTTCAGCAATTATTAAAACGACAATTTTAAAAATCTTGGATGTCAATAAATTTGGTACGCCAATTTAATCCAATAAATATAAAAAATACTATATTCTTGGATTGCCCTTTAAAAAATGCTTTGAAATTCGTATATACATATGGAATTTGTGATAAGCAAAACAAGCCTCCTTGACTTTTTCTTACACTGTATTTTTATGTCCGGTCCCGAATTGATCATGCTGTGATCGGTGCTCCTACATAAATAAAATTAATTAGACAAAAAGCTTCTAATATTAGAGACATTTTGTACCCCTTATTTTGCAATTCCGTTGTGGTTAACGTTATTCTGAGACTGCGCAGTAACGCAACATGATCCGTTATCGTTATTAATCATACCGGACTCCTTTAATTACGGATGAATACCGAAGAGCTTATCGTTATCGTTATCGTTATTGTTAAACTGCGTGGTTGGCGGATTGTAGAAATTTTAATATCAATTATTTAAAAGGTTAAAATTTTAATGCCGTATCAATTAATATATCATTTAAATATAGGCTCTAATTAGTGAAAAATCTATAGCAGTAATAAAAATCAAATAGTGTTAAGAAATTAAAACGGACTTGCACTTTTACGGATATTCTAAATCAGTAATTAATTTAGATGTCACAATCTGGCACACTTGCTTTTATTCTACTCCCAAACCTAACCTAACTTTTTGTGTTTTGCTTATACTGTATTGTTTGCATCTACTTTAAAAAAGAAATCAACAGAAATGTTTGCATATGTTTAAATATTAATTTATATCTTATGAAGAATAAAAGTAAAAAATACTGATTTTTCGTTAACTTTAAAATCGGTGAACCATAGGCAAAAATAAGGTTATGTCTCTGAAAGCGCAGACGCAAAATAAATTTCTTAAAAGAGGCTGCAAAATCTCTGTCTAAAACTGCTGCCGTAATCGTTATGTTTAATAACGATAACCATAAGGAGGCCAAAAACGTCTGTTATTTTAAGAGGTGCAGAATGTCTCTACTACCAAATCTATTAAACCATAAAAAAACGTAATAAACAATCTACAAGATAGTCACAGACCCTCGGGACATGCAAGTCCGAACGTACATGGAGTCATTTATTCTGTTAGTGTTACAATTTACTTACCCTGCCTTGACCGACTATCTCCGCCTGTAACAACCTAGACTTTTTGACAAGTATCCTGATGGCCTGCATCAGGTTCGTACAAGAATCCAGGATTTTCTCGTTCACCTCCAGTTTGATTCCTGAGTCGGCCGCTCTAGAATTCGTTAACATATCCTAAAAAAAATGTTTATACTGTTAAAATAAAGCAACCAGTTTGCAAAATGAAAATCTATATAAATTTCTTTTAGTAAATTTCAGAAGAGAGATAGAATTGAAGTCTTAAAGTAACAGACTAAAATAGTGTATTGTGTAACATATAGGAAAAACTATACAGTGAGATTATTAAGAGATTAAGATAATTAAATTAAAGATTATCTTTTGGATGTGACATGATTTCGATATGGAGTAAATTTTGGGTAAAAAATGTCATTTTAACCACTTTTTAGTGATATAATAATTAAACAAAAAAAAAAAAAAAAAAAAAAAAAAAAAAAAAAAAAATGAGATAAATTTTTGGATATAAACATTAAAAATATTGACAACCACATTGAATTCGATATTTACAGAAAACCAACGACGACAGACACGGTAATAAATTACGCATCGAACCAATCATGGAAAATAAAACTATCTTCTTTTCATAGTTTAATTCACAGACTTGTCACTTTCCCATTAAGTCAATCAAATTTTAACAAAGAACTCTGCATTATTAAACAAATAGCAAGAAACAACGGCTACAAAGAATCACTTTTTGATAAATTGTTAACAAAGAAAAAACAAAAGTTAATTGCTAAAGAGTTTTATAGTATTACAGAACCTAAAAACAATAATTTTAAGTTTATCAATTATATACCAAACATCAGCAATAATGTATCCAATAGACTAGATAAGTTAGGCTGTAAAACTGTGTCTGTAAATAAGAGTAACCTAGGTAGATTATTAGTTAACAATAAAGACAAAACAGAAAAATTAGATATGTCAGGGGTTTATAAAGTTAATTGCGCAGACTGTAATGCGGAATATATTGGTCAAAGTGGAAGGAGCATAAAAAACAGAATAAAAGAACATAAAACATCAATTTTAAATGGTTTAAAAAACACAGGCATTTCAACACATTGTATAGAACAAAACCACTTTATAGATCTTAATAATGTTAAACTACTCCATAGAGAAAACAAAGGTAAAAAATTAAATTTATATGAACAACTAGAAATTAAAAAATCACTTATAGACAATACAACTCTTTCTACCAATGATCAAATAAATTTCGCAGATATGCCAATTATAAATAAATTTATTACCACATCTGGGCCCCATAATAAAAACCCCTAATAATATTTTATAGACCTTTTGGGAAAAACGTGTTAAATGGTTCTGTTTGTAAATATTTCTCTTTTTTAAATTTAGTATTCGGAAGTACTCTTGATGAAGCCCTAGAAAGGCGAAACAATTGTAGAGTAATGCTCTAATAATTATTTAAACATTAAAAAGCAATTTTTCCTATTTAGTATTAATAATAATTTCTGTTACGTGACCTCTTACCAAGGGGTACTAGCAACTTTTTTCAAATGGAAAGGGGGTCATGTAACACCTCCTTTGATTTTCTACTAAACGATACTTCGTTTTAGAAAATTGATCCAGTCGTTCCAGACTTAGAACCGTTTGAAATTTGACTTAAATAGTGTAAAAACAATGCGGTTTTAATGGCATTGGCTTGTAGTCTGGAACGGCTGGGCCGTTTTAAAAAAACAAAGTGGCGTTGAATAGAGAATTAGAGGGCCTTTAAAACGAGGTGCTACATGACTTCCCTTTTCAGATATAAATGTCAAACTGACAGCTGAACGTCATTTTAAAAAGAAAAATTACATAGAAAGGGGGTCTTGTGGGACTACAAAAAGCTTCTAGTATTACCAAATCTATTAAACCATAAAAAATATTTTTCTTGGGGTTTGTATACATTTTACATCTATTTTATTAACAATATAATATGTATAAAAAGATAAAACAACACTTACTTGAATTCTATTAGCAGCTTCTTCAATCGCTTTATCCATGGCAACCATTTCATTTTCCAACATTTCATCCAAATTTTCAGACTAAAATGGAACACAAAACTAAATTAGTTTAAAATCAAAAAAATAATAATAAAATACACTATCACTATTAAAATCCAGAAAAAACGTTTTAATTTCTTAAAAAAAATACTTTTTATAAGAGAATTATTAATGCTTGATAAAAATAGTTTTTTTACCTTTTCTCCCAATAATGATAAGCTAATACTATCTCCTAACGACGCAACTTCTTCCAATTTTTGTAACGCCTCCTTAACAACTAATTCAGTGCTTTGAGTTTCCTTAATATTTTGGAGTATTCTTAAAACTACTTCACCTAGAACTTTACACGTTTCTGCCATTTCTAAAAAAAAGAATTATCAGCGACTTCTTATAACGAATCAAAAAAATTTACGAGGTCTGGCTATTAAATAACGAGACTGGTTACGAAAAAGGGTTATATTATACACTGGAATGCTCCCATTCAATATACTTTCCTCCCCTCGCCACACACCTTTCCATACGTTTTTCCATTGATTGAAGCAGTGCTGGAAGTCTTCTTTGGTAAGGGCCTTTAGGAACTCTGCCGATTTTGCTTTACCGCTTCCATTGACTTAAAACGGGTCCCTTTCAAAACAGATTTAATCTTCGGAAATAAAAAAGTCGCACGGTGCCAAATCTGGCGAGTATGGTGCGTGTTCGAGCACTGGAGTGCGTTTATTGGCCAAATACTGCTTTACAGACAGCGCGTTATGAGCAGGTGCGTTGTCCTGGTGCAAAATCCACGAGTTTTTCTTCCACAACTTGGTCCGTTTCTTACGAACTCGTTCTCGCAGTGTTGCCAAAACTGACAAATAGTAAATCTGATTGACAGTCTGACCCTCTGAAACAGTCATCACGATACTATTATTGTCGAAAAAAACGATCAACATTGCCTTGAATTTTGATTTGGACATCCTTGCTTTTTGATTCTGGGCGAATCAGACGTCTTCCAGTGCATCGATTGCCGCTTTGTTTCAACATCGTATTGAAAAATCCACGTTTCGTCGCAAGTAATAATTTTTCATCAGTCCGGGATCTTCTTCTAACCTTTCAAGAAAATCTAAGCAGACCTGTTGACGTACGAGCTTTTGGTCCGCTGTCAGGTTTTTGGCACCAACTTCGCACAGACTTGTGTCATGTGTAATTCCTCGTGTAAAATTTTTCTAACCGTTTCTTTATCGGCGTTTACTGCCTCGGCAATCATCCGGATGCTCATTCGTTGATCTGCACGCACAATTTGGTTGATTTGGGTCACTGTTTCCGGAGTTGAAACGGTGACAGGGCGACCTGGAGCTGGTCATCTTCAGTGCTCTCTCGGCCCTCACTGAAGCGCTTACACCACTCAGAAATACGTGCACGAGATAGAGAATTGTCCCCATAGGCCTCTTGCAACAATTTATAGCACTCAGTCGGAGTTTTTTCAATTTAACGAGTAATTTGAGTTGATATTTTGCTCCTGTTTTTCGTCACACATGGTTTTCGGCACGAGAAAAAAACACGTTCGTTTCAAACCGCTAATGCACAAATACTATAATAGTGACGAAAACGTGGTTTGGTACGTGCATAGACAAGATTTTTAGATACCCAACGCCCCACTCGTTTTTTTCCCTACTCCTCTAGAGCGCCCTCTAGACGCGCAGTCTCTTTATTTAATCGCCAAACCTCGTATATGAGCTTCTATTCTTATGTTATATACAGGGTGTCCGGAAATTAAGCGTCAGGATTTCGGTGGGCGATTCTACAAGAAAAATTAATGCCACAAACAACTTTTTTTTTTCAAAAACTCAAAATTAACGGATAGACAGGATATTAAAAAAAATTTACTGTTTAACACCCCGTAGTTCAAAAACTAAGACGTTTAGGACATATGTTTATATTAAGTTTTTTCTTATTTTTTGTTGTAGAATCGTTTGGTTACGTTTGTCGGTTGAGTTACTGGACACCCTGTATGTATGTAGGTAATTTGATTGAAATTGATGAAAACTTTGATGTTTATTGGTGCCTTAACGGTGAGGTTTATCGACTTTAATAAAGAGTACCTTATTTTTTAAGTTTTTGATTGCCTACAAAATGGCGCCCCCAGTTTTGCGAAATCTGTCAAAATAAAAAAATTATTTTTTATTTTGAATTTTAAGTTTTAGATAAAGTGCCCTCTGGGCGGTATTTAAAAAAAGTACTTTTGTCTTAAAATTTTAGAATCTGCAAAGCTCGATTTGTGTGCCAAATATTAACTGGATTGGTTAAAAAATAAATGCAATATGGCGAAAAAACCAAAATAAAAATTGTCCCTTAACGACTTGTAACTCGAAAACGAATGACATTTTGAAAAAATTATATGAAGCTCTACCCTTATTTTGTCAAGTAGAATCACCCCCTTAAGTTGCGTGATCGATTTTTGATTCACCCTGTATAACAAAAAATAAATGACTTACTTTCGCCAAATGTAATATCTGGACTTGTATTGCACGTAGCCCTTCCTTGTAATATGTAAATGGCATGTCTATGGGCAATTTTGTTTGATACAGTTATGACTGTAGCATAGTCTGTAAAAACTAAAGTTGTGCTTTGTTCCAACACCTCTTGACAACCTAAAAGCCAACTTAATCTTAATAAAATAAACGGTTATAGATAGGTTAAAAGAATTCTAGCAGTGAATTAAATAAAAGATTATGCCACCTTATTTTACAGTTCAAAACTAATGGTTTACCTTTTGTGAGGCTTCTTAGATAATCAGGAGTACAAGTCAACGCAGTAATCGCCGGATTATCAACCTCGTGAATGGCATTCCTTAAGAGTTCCTCACTATTTTCTATAGAGTTCCTTACTATGGTGTTTAGTTTTAGTTGCATTTCTTTTTGTTCTGAAAAAAGTAAAATATATTTTATTTCCATCGAAAAGACACAAACTGTTTATTAATAATAATAGTAATAATGACATAAGCTTTATTGTCAAGAAAAATATTTAGATATCTTTGTAGACAAAGCAAAACAATAAATTATATACCGGGTGTTGCTCCGTCGAGCGGAACATAGGGAATCCCATGTAAATTTTGAAGTAGTCAAATATTGGCTCCCCTAATTATTTTAGAAAAAAATGTTATTAGGATTAATTGAAGAGCACAGTAAGTTCCACCCAAAGTGAAAATTTGGGCATTTTTCAACCAACCAGTAAAGAGTAAACTGCTTAATACTTCTGCAACGTAGTATCTCATTATGCACCCTGTACTCTAGAAGTCAATAATAAAAACACCATATCGATTTATCAGTAACAAGTTAGATCATTAATTTATAATGTCATTGCCAAAACTGAACATTTTTATACGGGAATTTCAAAAAGAATCCTCGCATTTCATTTTAGTTTACAGCTAATTTCAACACATGCACTCACAGTTACGCAAGACAATAAAACAAATTTTTCTACATTTAGAAATCAATTTATGACGAAAATATCAGGATTTAATCAAATGCTCAAATATTCCTCCATTAACTGCAAGACAATAACCCAAACGATTATAAAACTCATTTCTTACGTTGGCTAGTTGGTACATCGATATTCTGGCATATTCAGCGGAAATAGCATTCCTTAGGTGACTAAATTTTCATATTTTTTATTGGTAGCTTAGTTTTTAAATGTCCCCATAGAAAAAAATCGTTTGGCGAAATATCACGTCGATTTTCTTCACATTTGCAATTATTGATTACTGTTCAGTGTCAAATTTTTTATCGTCCGTTCTATTGTCGATTTACTTGGTATTGGCCTATTGGAAAAATAGGCTGCAAACATGTCCGCTACTCTTCGATAACTATCTCCCTGGTAAAACCATTTTATAATAGGGATTTTTCTTGATTTAAGTAGTTTATTATTTAAGAATGATGTGACATTGATCTGACAACTTGAGAGTAAGAGGTTAAATAATGTTTCTAGTATTTTATTATAAACTTCTAATAATACAAGGCGGGTAAGAAGATAGGAGATTCGTAACTTATTTTAGCATTTATCTCTTAGCTGGCGGACTAAGAAGAGCTGAAATTTGTACACTGGGTACAACTTTTCGTGCTCTTTAAAAAATCCTAATTATATTTTCTTCTAAAATAATTATGGGAGCCAATATTGGACCACTTCAAAATTTACATGGGATTCCTCCCTATGTCCCGCTCGACGGAGCAACACCCGGTATACATATACAACATAGACAGATACATACACAAATATATAATAGTAAAAAGAAATACCTTTTATGGAAATGATTTCTCGAAAAATTCATTTTAATTGTAATACGCTCTTTTAAGTAAAATTGTTTTAACATATTTTTTCTTTATGTTTTTAATATTTTTATAGGATTTGGTAAATTATTAAATATTATTTTTACTTCATAAATTATATATTTTTTAATCATATTTGAATGTGGTATAAGTAGATCAATGCAGGAGTCATTTCTAAAATTATATAAATAGTTTTCATTATAACTACATCAATAATTTTTATATATTAAACAAACAGTTTCCAATATAAAAATAGATGCCAGTTTCAATATCTCATGTTTAATAAATAAAGGTTTGCAACTTTCCCTAGATTTGATTTTGCAAATAGTTCTTATAGCTCTTTTATGCAAAATAAAAACTGAGCTTAACAGATTTTGACTAGAGTTTCCCCAGAAACAAATACCATATCTTATTATTGATTCAATTAATGTTAAATAACTAGTTTTCAGTAGTGGAAAATTAAGTTCAGTAGAAAGAATTCTAAGAGCATAACAACCTGAGCTAATTTTTTTAAATACACTTTCAATATGTTCTGAAAAATTAAGGTTTTAATTTACATAAATACCAAGAAATTTAGTAAATGAAGGATTATTAATAATTTCATTATTTAAAGTGATATTATTAAGGTTACACCTAAATGTCAATATAGTGGTTTTATTTATGTTAAAAGAAAGTAAATTTGAATCATACAATTATTTAATTATTAAAATATATTTTTCCATATTTTTATTTAAATCATTTACATTTTTATTATGCCACAAAATTGTAGTATCATCTGCAAATATTGTAAATTTGCCATTAATTTTAACTGAAACTAAATCATTTATATATAACAAGAAAAAAGTGGTCTTAATACAGAACCTTGTGGTACACCAGACGTAATACATTTAGCTCCCGATGTTTCTCCATTTAAGTTGACAATTGTAATAACAGATAAGTTATAAAGAAAACCTTTAACTTGGGTTTTGTAGTGAATTTGAAAAAATAAACTGAAATGTGAGCCATTAAAAGTTTCTTTGATAATGACAAATTTCGATATGTTAACATCAAATTCTTGAAAAACAGGTTTAATGATATTGTTCCGAATCACCTCGTATAAAAACACGTGTCTTCGTTTTTATACCTTTATTAACAATGGAACGTAACTATGTTTACAACAACGACAAAATCTTCACTTGTCAATGTCTCGAAGTTTACAGTACAAAAGTCGAATCTATACTAACTAATCGGAGGTTTCCCGTCGCCCTTTTATAGTTAGGTGGAAGAGTAAAGAATGATTTAAAATCTTCGAGAAATATCGTGAAAATTCCATAGTACAGGATGGCATAAAAGTTCTTAATGGATAATTCTGGCGTTTTCGGAAACCTTCGAAAGTGATAAAAGAACTTGGAAAAATTAAGGTAAATTATTTAAATAAATTAACAAACTAAATTAAATGTTCCTAACTCTCTAAAATTCTATAATTTAAACACATTTTTGAAAGTCTGTAACAATATTATTTACCATTATCAATTTGTCGTTCCAAGTCCATCATCCTAAAAGACAATTCTTCAGATTTTTTCTTTAACTGTTCCTTTTCGTCGATAATATTTTGCAGCTCTTGCTGAACAATATCCCGTTCTCTACATGCATCAGCAACACTTTTTTGAGAATCTGAAAACATTTTTTTACTTTGGTCACTATATTTAACATAATAACGTAAGGGAAAAGGAACAATAGTTTTTTAAAAATTTCTATGAGTACATGAGCATAACATGCCGTTATTCCTTGTCTAATCTCTCCCTGCTAGTGTTCTACATGCTTTAGACAGTCTCCTTTTCACGTATTGGCAAAAATTACCGATGAACCTTTTAAGTGGCATGACGTGTATACCCTCACATAAAAAGAATATCTATACTAAGTGACATAGAAATCCAAACACCCAGTTTAAATGGTGTTATTTTAATGAAATTTAGTGAATTTATTATAATGAATGAATATCTTACTGTAAATAATAATTGATAAAATTTTCAGCCTTATCAGTTCGACATTTCGGTTTTTATACTGTTTTTTTTAATTCACTAACGATCTAAAAATGAATATTGCAGCCGCAGTAAAGATCCAAATTTGGCGGATTTTGGTTGTTGATATTCTTTACGATTGGTTACGATGCCTAGAGTACGAAGACCTGTACGATTTCGTCAACTTAGTGAGTTTGATAGGGGCCGTATAGTGGGACTTTGGGAAGCTGGACTTTCTTTTCTGGAAATTGCAGTTAGAGTGCAAAGAAGTGTAGACACTGTGGTTAGGTGTTGTCAGGCATGGCTTCAAGAAGGCCGTACGCATAGAGCAAGGGCACTGGACGCCGCCGTAGAACAACAAACCATGAAGATCGCCGCCTAAGATTATTAGCCTTAAGGGACCGTTTCTCCACTACCAGGTCCATTGCAAATGAATGGTTTGCAGAACAGGGAAGACCTATTGGCATGCGAAGTGTTTACCGACGAATGAGAAGTTTTCGCCTGTTTTCATACCGGCCACACTGGGTCCTCCCTTTAACTCGAGAACACCGACGTAATCGCCTTGAGTGGTGCAGACAACGGTCACTCTGGGATCAGGAATGGAACAGTATTGTCTTTAGTGACGAGTCTCGATTTTGTTTAGGCATGCACGATGGTCGAGCCAGGGTTAGAAGGCGACGTGGTGAAAGGAGGAATCCACGGTTTTTTGTTGAAAGACATGTTCATTACACTGTTGGAGTTATGGTTTGGGGTGCTATAGCTTATGGCTCCAGGTCACCTTTAATCTTCATCAGAGGTAACATGAACGTGCAGCGTTATATCCAAGAAGTTCTAGAACCCCATCTTTTACCCTATCTTGACACTCTGGCAAATCCAACTTTCCAACAAGATAATGCCCGACCACATGTTGCAAGAGTCACAATAGACTTCTTTCAACATAATGATGTCACATTGTTACCATGGCCACCAAGATCTCCCGACTTATCCCCAATTGAGCACGTGTGGGATATGATGGGTAGGAGATTGCTCAATTTTCAACGTCCTCCTCAGACTCTAGAAGCACTACAAGAGGAGTTGGTAGTTGCCTGGAATGAGATACCACAGGAGGACATTGACCACCTGATCAGAAGCATGCCTAGGCGCGTTGGAGAATGCGTAACACATCGGGGTGCATCCACACATTATTAAAGGTAAAAGGGCTTTAAACCAATGCAATCATTTTGAAATTTTTATCATTTACTTATTATGCTTCATTAAGTACTTATACAAAATTTTATTAAAATAAAACCATTTAAACTGGGTGTTCGGATTTCTATGTCACTTAGTATATAATCGATATCTTACCTCAGTTTCCATATTAAACAACTCTTTATCCTTCTGCAAAAGCGATAACTCTTCAGATTTTTGTCTCTCAGCCACTTCCAATCTTTCTTTTTCCTGCTGCACTTCGTTCATTGTTTCCAATGTTTTTAGCGTCAGTGCGAGTTTCTTTTCTATTTCAGCTTTCTAAAAAAGGACGCACATTGAACTATTAAATGAGATATCGAGAGACAAACCGCAGTACCTCGTAAGTCGCAAAATATAAATTTTAGAGGACAGACAAAAAACTGTTTAATATTATTAATTTGGTAAAAGAAGGTGTAATTATTTTAATAATATTCGCGCATTTAGTTCTGACGTCACGACGCAGGCAAGGAATCCAAACAATAGATTTCTACATGAATAAAAGCACATACCAACACATATGTATATATCTACACTTGCAACACATGCTAAAATTAATATAAAAAGTATATAGTTAAAAAGATCTCCATTACGTTACAATAAAATAAAATAAAATAGAATACAAAAAAGTATAAGCAATAAAAACATGAATAAAAGCAAATAACAACATATATGCATATATCTACACTCTCACCACATGCTAAAATTAATATAAAGAGTATAAGTCAAAAAGATATAAAATAAAATATAACGAAAAAAAAAGTACTTACAATATATCACCATAAAACTCTTCCAGGCTGTAATATGCCTTTAATCTTAAAATGTGTTTTACCCTATTACTAAACCTTCTCAAATTCCTAATACTTTTATATTGATCAGGTAGGTGATTGTATAATTTTAAGCTTTCATATATTAAAGAGTTTTTGGTAGATGAACTTCTCGGAATAGGTAATGGCAAGTTATTCCCATTACGTGTATTGTAGACACTTGGATTTATAGAGTTTTTAAATTTTTTATGTACTAATATAACAGTCTCTAGTATGAAAAGGGATGGTAAGGTCAATATTTTTCCCTTATAAACAATGGCCTACAGTGGTCCCTAGCTTTTACTTTGCATAGATATCTTATGGCCCTCTTCTGAAGTACAAACACTGCATTAAAGAGTTGTCTACAACAAAAACCCCAAAAAGGAATACCATATCTCAAATGGGACTCTATAAGAGAAAAATAGGTCGATCTGGCCATAGACATGCCCAGCTCTTTTGACACTATACGTAGAGCATAGCATCCAGACGCAACTTTCTTATTTAAATTAAGGATATGATCTTTAAACTTTAATTCAGAATCAATATAGAGACCCAAGAACTTTGTGCAATTTCTGTTTTCAATAGGACAATCATCTATATTCAGGTGCGGTAAAATAAACTTAAATGAAATAACATTAGTTTTATTAACATTAAAACAAAGCCGATTTGCATTGCACCAATCCTTTATAAGAAGCAGATCTTCCGAGATAATCTGCGCTAAACTATCCGAATCCTTGCCAAGCCACAGAACAGTAGTATCATCGGCAAAGATGGTAAAACGTCCCCTGATGTTAAGTGTAGCAAGGTCGTTCAGATAGAGGAGGAAAAGGATAGGTCCAAGGACCGAACCTTGAGGAACGCCATGATACATTATCTGCTCATCGGATCTGCAATCATTCGATCTTACAATCTGTTTCCTGTCTGAAAGATAAGAGGAAAACCAGTCATATGCAATACCTCTAACACCATAACGATTTAGCTTCTGCAGCAATATTCCATGATTTACACAATCAAATGCTTTTGAAAAATCACAGAACACTGCCGCAGCCACATTACCCTCGTTTAAGCCCATGTAAACCTTTTCCAAAAGGTCAAACATTGCATCTTTAGTGCCCTGTTTCTCCTGAAACCCAAACTGACAACCATGCAAAACTTTTTAGATGTCATAAAGCTTATCAATCTCTTCTTGACAAGTTTCTCAGTAACTTTTGAGGTAGTTGGAAGCAGTGAGATAGGCCGAAGGTTTGCTGGAGTTCTCAGGGTGTCCACCTTTAAACAGAGGAACCACAACCGCTGTCTTAAGGCTGGAGGAAACTTACCATGGTCAAATGATGAATTTATTACTTCTATTAGTGGAATTCGTGATGAAAGTTAAAATAACGCGATTTATGTGAGTTTTTGTGTGTTAAAGTGTTTGTCACTAGTGTCGGCTATTTGTGACACTGTGACTCCTAAATTTTCGTGATTATTTGTGATACTCATTCAACTAACCTAACTATGTGAACAAAAGTATAATTTTTACGAACTTCAATCGATGATATTAATGCTGATGGGTTCCTCGTAATCCACTTTGATAAAACTAATATAAAATATCTTAAATAGTGTCACTAATGTAACAAAAATAAAAAAATAAAGTATATTTTCCATAGAAACCTTTGTTTGTTTTATGGAGAGGCGAGGGGTAGAGGGGTTTGTTTGGATTCCATTCAAAGCCTTAAAAATATACCTCTAGAGTCAGCCTTTATGGCAGTGTGAAAAAACGCATGACAAAGAAATATGACAAGAGTATAATCTATCGCTTTTGGTCCTGCTGACCCCATGATTATGCAGAGCTAAAGTTTATTGCTTTTTAAGCATGCTATTGTTTGCACAGCTAAGCGGCAAGACTGCCTCTAATAGGTATGTTCTTGAGGGTAAAAAAGCGTCAACGTCGTGTGACGTGACACTAAATGAGCGAATTATGTTATTAAAAGACCAATCAACCTTTGATTAACAAAAAAAATCGGAGATTGAAATTAAAGCGGTACAAACCATGTTACCAACTATGTTTTTTTAGTTTCTAAAGCTTTTTTAAAATTCTTAACTCCACGGTCAAAAATATACAAACCTTTCGAATTTCGGCCACGTGTTCATCTCGCAATTTCACATAAATTGACTTTAATTTATCAAATTTTTCGTGGAACTGTTTTTCTAAAACAAAACAAAAATAGATATTTTAAAATATCTTACCAACAATAGTTACTATTAAGG
The DNA here is from genome assembly GCA_014170235.1 of Listronotus bonariensis. Classification (NCBI taxonomy): domain Eukaryota; kingdom Metazoa; phylum Arthropoda; class Insecta; order Coleoptera; family Curculionidae; genus Listronotus; species Listronotus bonariensis. The sequence continues at coordinate 13,451 of JACEGR010003509.1, read as the reverse complement.
TTTTTCGGTAAACGTTTAAATTTCCAACGTATTTTATTTTAATTTATTTATTTATTTTTTAATCATGCTTATTACCTTAACAATTTAATAATAAAAAAACAAACAAAATACACCCAATGTTCTTATCAAAAATATAATGTCTGAAAAAACGGAACTTATATAATAAACTATCATTTCTTTACAAAGGTTCAAAATTCCAAACACTTTTCTAAAATTAAGCCAAAGCATTTGACAATTTGAAAAAAAATGAAGTGCACCCAATGTTCTTATCAAAAAAAATGCTTAAAAAATGGAATACACATAACCTAATTTATTTCTTAATAAACTTTCGAATTTCCAAAATATTCTTATGAATAAAGAGCATAATTCCAACAATTTCATAAAATTATAAAATGCACCCAATGTTTTTACCAAAAATATAATTCCTGAAAAAATATGGAATTCCTATCATTTTTTATGCTATTTCAAATTTTATGTTACATATTAATCAAGTCAATGTCCCCGACTGAATTATGTAATTCCATAAATATAATGTCTAATTAATTATGAAATACTTATAAAAATTTTGATTGGTTTAATCTTCTAAAATGTTAAGTATGGTGTGCTTATGAATATTTTTTTATCTTTTAAGACGTCCCACAAAGATTGGTATAAAGCCTCCCTACTAGGTACCGGGGGTGCAGAGTTTTGAGATATTTAACAAATTTTTCCATAGTTTTGTGAAAAATGTTTAAGATCAGCGTTAGTTATTTATAACAGTTGTAACATAATGAAACGAAATAAGCAAAAATAAAATAAATACTTACGTTCAGAGTCCTGACTCTGAGCTACAGCAAAACTTTGGTTAAGAAGATCTTCCTTGACATGCTTCTCCTGTTCTAACTCGCTTTCTCTTGTCGCGAGATCGTGTTCCAAAGACAAGATTTTGTTTTGCAATGTTGTAATATCGACTTGATTTCTCGACATAAGTGCGTTGATTTCAGCTCTACAAAAAAGTAAAATCAAAGTATGAGGCTCTCCGCACATAGGTCGGTAAAACAGCGACGAGAACGCGATTTTTACAGACATCGACAGCACGTAGGCATATTAGAGTGTCCGATTTCAGCAATCCACGCCATATATAAATAAACATTAAACATTTAACTGTTCGTAAATGTTTTTTTTTAATCCTGGGGCAGTAATGAAGCCTAAGTGTTAACATACCGTAAAACGTCAAAGACATAGAAAAAAGGAAAAATTATTTGTACAAAGTAGCTTACACAGTCAGGAAGTGGAAGTGGGAAGTTTGAGTCCTCTAAAATTGGACTTTAAAAGGATGTATAAATTTGACATTATGTGTTACTCTCTTTGCAACAATAATTGGCTAATATATGTATACATCATCGTTATCGCTAATTTGGTAAAAAGCTCTTCGATGAAGTGAATAATGGTAAAAGTTTTGGGAGACGCCAAGGTAGCATGATTTGAAGTACATAAAGAGTATTTACAAGGGCAAGTCTCAAAATTAACGCATAATAGGTTAAATCACTTTGTTTTACAGAACCTGATGGTCTATATGTAAATGGGGAGAAATACGAATAATTTCTCTCCAAATTTATCAGAATTTAATACAACTTTATTTCTGAACTTTTAACATTATCAATGTCTCTTATTCAACGCTTACGGCCTATCAGTCTGATAAATATTTGTCAGAGCTTGGTGAATACGGCCGTTAGAGTATCATCACAAATTAGAAAATTTTCTAGTATGTAAAAAAAATTGAACCACCCTCCAAATATTCTTAACGTAAAGACTTGACAACGTCGCGGATTTAATTCCGGTCTGAATGCGCTCCTGAAAGAGCTTAGAATCAAATTGCAAAACAAGTTAACCTGTCAAGTAAGAAAGTATTTAATTTTTTGTCTGTAAAATAATGCTCGGTAGGATTCTGGCTTTTGGAAACCTGTCTTAGAGAGCTCTTTAATCAGGTGGGATAATCCAAAGAGGTAGTTTTGTCGCGGTCGGATTCGGGGAGCATCGGTGCACTCCGATCCACATATGATTTCATTGGCTAAGAATATAGCTAAAATTAACCATTACACGTATGCTCGTCTCTGTACGATTGTCGCCTATTCAAACACGAATATACGCGTACATACTGTCGAAAGCTCGTCGAATCTCGGTCTCGTCGCGATTTCACCGACCCATGTGCGGAGTGCCTTATTATTAACAAATCTCAGGAAAAAATGGTTTTCCAATTGTGTAGGTTTGTTTAAACCGTTTTTGTTTATTAATCATACCTGATCATGTTGTAGTTACGTTTACCTTTGAAAACGTGTTCTGCAAAGAAATATCCTACTATAACGAAGGGTGTAAGAGACACTGTTTTACACTGAAAATTATTTAAGGGACCTATTTTAAAATACCACATTGTTATAAGCATACAAAAACCAATGAAATATTTTTTTTAGACAATATTTACAATATCTGTAAAACTTAAAAAGTGTGGCTAGTTGAACTTTAAAATAGACATAATTTGATTAACAAAATGTGGTATGTAATAGGTTTCCTCATTAGATAAACAAAACATGAATTAACATTTAAACTATATTTTCTTATTCAATATAATGGATTTAAATGTAAAACAACATTTTTCATCGGTCGCAGCATCCACTCACTTATGTTTATGGTATAAATGGGGAGCCGTTAGAATGGGTTAACACCATTTGTGATTTAGGTTTACACTTAGATACTAAATTAGACTTCCATATCCACTATTAACATATCGTAAACAAATCTTTAAAGTTGCTGGGTTTTGTGTGTAGAAACACTAGGGATTTCCGTAACATCAATAGTTTGAACAATATTTATAAAACTCTTGTCAGATCAAACTTGGAGTACCTTTCCTGTGTGTGGTCACCCTTTTATGCAGTACATATACGAAACATCGAGAGAGTACAGAAAAGGTACACTAGGTTTATTTCATTTAAATTTAACTTTACACCGGAATCCTATGATGTTCGAAGACATAGACTGATCTTGGATTCCTTGGCGGAACGTAGAATCAAGGCTGATATTTTTTTCTGTTTAAATTGATTAATGGAAACATTGATTGCCAAAGCCTTTTAAATAAAATCAATTTTCGTGTTCCGTCAAGGAACACAAGAGAACAGTATCTTTTTGCTGTAGATTATCATAGAACCAATTACGGCAGGTTTTCTCCTATCATAAGAATGCTTAATAATGGAAATAGAGTAGACAAAGACTTTTTTGTTTCTCCTTTGATGTATTTAAAAAAATGTGATACGTCTTGAACTGTGATGTGTAATGTGATAATATTAGATTATTATTTATTATTAGTGCAACTTATGTATATTTATTACTTTAATTATTGTGAATATTAAATTTCTTTGCAAACATTGTAAATTTGTAAATGTGTTTTGCCCGTAAAAAATAAATAAGTAAATGTCTTTCGGCTGCAGCGTTTTGCAGTCTTTAGTTAGTTAGGATATATTGACGTATGTAAACAATTTTTTGTAGTGACATGAATAAATTAAGTATTAGGTATTGGCTACTAAAAATTGGATTCAATTTTTAAAGAGAAAATCTGAAAGACCTTTGAAATACACTACCATAGGTGCTAATACCTCTTGGTTCGAAATAGCCAGAAGTCAGAGGTAATTAAATCTGTAGAGTGAGGTGGATGTTGCAACAATTTGAACTCTTAATTTACTAATTTTTGCAATCCTTGAAAAATCTTTTTTTTAAACATAAGCCAGTTTGAAGCTGATGTGCTGCGTTTATATCACTGCTTAGCTTCTCGTTTTATTCCAAAATCATTGAAATTGACCAAATTTCAGCCATTAAAAACAAAGAGTCAGCTATGATGAGAACGCACAAAAACTTTTAATATTTCTAAAATGCTTAAAAGATTGCTAAGTTCGAATGTAATATTTTTAGATTGTTAGCAAATGCGACACCCACAATGCACATAGCTTTCTGAAACCTAAAACTTTAGTCAAAATTTTACTGCCCAAAGATCCCTGGGGTTTTTACTACATTTCTCTCGATTAGACGATTTTATAAAAACATATCATGTACTTTTAATAATACTGTGACGTATATTTTGAATACATACATAGGGCCATTTTACGTCACTGGGGCAAATATACCATATGGAACTATCTTCTTGGACCATAAGACAAAAACTATCTTGGCATTTTTAACTAAACTACGGAAACTAACTTAACTTCGTAATTTTGTACGGGCATACCCCCACTAGGGGTAGCCCGTACGGAGGCTTAACTAAAACTTTACCTTTATACTTGACTTCACTTTTACTACCTACTTCTTATCTAATATTTTTCTAATTTTTCCTCCCCATTATTAGGACAATTTCTGTATATCTACCAAGTTGAACTTAGTATTTTGGTGACTTAGTACGTTGTTGGCCCTGAATAAAATAATATGACCTAGACTCTGTTATTGTTTAGTGACAAAAAACCTTGCACTATATTTTCGATTATTTGTTTTAATTTTTGGATGTGATTTCTTTAATGCCGAAATAATTAAATAAATATTAAAATTATTAAAACCCATATACCCCCTATACAGGGGTTCACAATACTACTTTCTTGGACTTGTCTCTTGTCTTTATTTTTTACTGATACGCGACGTTTCGGATGGTATCTATCTCCAACTGTTTTCAAGTTGCCGTGCTCTGTGTGTTCCTCACATGGATCATCTTTAAAACTTATACAATCGCGTTTTAACCCATCTGTTTACTGTTTTAATTCAAGATAAAGATTTCCTATACAAATTCAACAACCATTTATGAATTTGAATGAATAGGCAGCTAGAAAATCATTACAAGTTGTCTTTGTCGAGTATTTCTTTTAGTATCCGAAGTTCTGAAACACCATGTATATTTTTCTTACCTCAATTTGTCACACTGAGTCCTCAAAAACTCCCTCTCCTGTATAATCTCCTGATGAGCCTGTATGCTGACTTGAATCGTGTGCTCTACATGATTACTATCATCTTCCACATTGTCAGTCGTGTCAATTAGGTTCTCTTCCTGTATGGGTTCCTCTTCGTGTTCAGGTTCTTGAGGGTACCACTACTTCTTGTGTCACGTAACGAGCGGAAGTCGCCCATTATGAGAAAATTGGGTGGGTTCTAAAAAAATAAATCCAAATAGGTAATTACCATTCACCCTTTTTTTTTATCTTTGGACAAACCACGAAGGCTTAAAGCTTAAATACTAACGTACCGTGGATGTCTTAAGCGAGGTTAAAGGAAGTTTGGTGACACGGGACTTAAATACTTGATGGAGATTTGGGGGAAGGAAAAACCTCCGCGGGCAGCAGGTCCCACAATCTAGAAACTCTAGGGGATAAAAGAACGAACAAAGTGAGAAGTTCGGGACCTGTCCAGTTGGACCGTATAGGGATGCATACGCGCGGAACCACGAGTTTCTCTGTTGGGAACCGTGAGTGGAGGAACTATACTGGACAATTCTTCAGAGCAGAAGCCATGGAAATACCTATAAAAAAGCGATAAATACCCCACAGCCCGACGATGGGCAAGAGAGGAAGCCTTTCTGTAAGTGAAGGATCATTAATGAGACGAATAGCTCTTCTTTGAATAGAATCAAGAATGCTTAGGGTTGTGGGGGACGCCATGCCCCAGATATGAGAACAATATTCCAAGGGAGGTCGGATTTGGGACACATATAAAGTGTATAAATTGGAAGCGGAAAAATACTTTTGGCTCGAAAGAGAAATCCAAGCTTTTTTGAAGCTGCCGTGGCTATAGATACAATGTGTTTATGCCAGTTAAGGTTACTATCATATGTGACGCCCACCATATTGAAGGTGTCTTTGCTCTGTAAAACTTGGCCGCTCATTAGTAGAGGATGAGTATTTGATGACTCTTTTCTTATAAATTGAAACCTTTGTATTGTAAGTAACTTAATATTAAATATTTCATTATTTTATTTATTTTAAAGTAATCATAACTTTTATGATATTGTGTAAGAGCAGAATAGTTCTTCATAATGTATAAAAGTTTTAATTTTCTTAAAATGTTATATAAACTTTTTAATTTTGTTCTGGAGAAATGCCAAATAATATTTTGTTTAAAAAGACTGTTATCAACTTACTGACCCTTCCATTATTTTTCTTAAATTCTCCAAATATTTCAGATTCTCCAGAGTTATCAATTTGTTAAAATACGATTGATAAATACTCCAATCTTTGTTATTGCTAAACTATGAGTGATATTATATCAAACTCCTTAAAATAACAGATGACACATCTTTAAAAATGATGGATGTCAATGATTCAGTGTCACTGTCATAATCATTTTTAATGCCGAATTTAGAGCTAAGCGATCGGAGAAACAAAAGATGTAGTTTTCATTTGATAAATAAAATAATTGATCTCTTTATATTGGGCACTTTATATTGAGAAAAATTCCTAGTGAGTAAGTATGGTTACTGACTTTTTAAACCAATGCTATACATTTTTTGTAGAGGTGTTTTTCTCAATTTAAAGTGCCCAAATTATAGAAGCGGCGAAAATGACCATTTTTTATAATTGACCAATCATGCAAAAACTATCGGTAAATGTTTACTTTTCGCACACCACGCCGATTTTGGTGGTTTTTTGCATATGGGGGTTTTTTGAGGCGCAGATCAGGAAAGAAATTTTAGTCGGCAACGTTTTGTTCTCAAGATATTTATCATCAAACTTGAATAGGAAACTAACTTAAGTTCACTATATTTCCCTTTTTTTTGCACGCAATTCTTGAGTTTTACCTTAAATTGGCTCAAAACAGTTTATAAACACATTTTAAATTTCTGGGTTTTTAATCAATTTTTAAAATTAAATTGCAAAGTTTCATTTTCAATCAATTCAATCAGCGGCTGCTATGGCTACCGCGATTGAAAGTAAAGCTTGCAATTTATTGAAAAAAATAAGTGATGTTTAAAATGAGGTTGCCAATTTAGGTTTAAATTAAGAAGTAGACGGTAGACGCAAAAAAAGGGGAAGTAAAGTGAAAATAAGGTAAATTTGCTTTTCAAGTTTAATGATGGATATCTGGAGAAAGAAACGTTGCCGGCTAACACTTACTTCAGATTCGGGATCACAGACCAAATAACTCCGCGTATGCAAACAATCATTAAGATTGGCGTGGTGTTAGTTAACATTAACCAAACCTTCAAATCGAATTTTAGAAAAAGCTATGCACCATGGCAAGAAGCTTTTTCTTACTCTATAAAAATCACGCTAGAAACTATGTTTGTTTGCAATTTTTCTAAAGGAAAGTATATCTCAATGTTCGTTATACAGGGTGTCCGAGAATACGTGGGCAATCTCTCGTATTCATACAGAACACATGAAAATAATGTGACAAGTGACAGGGGCGGACTAACCCTTACACAATAGTGTTAATTATTTGTACACCCTGTATAATAAACAAATGAAAAAGTATTTTTGAATAGCTTAAACCCTTGGCTATAAAAAGTACTCCTGTTCGATGTCAATAAATTAAAGCGTTTTCGACAAAAATAAGTTTTTGTTTAGTGGGGACATCCAAAAACATTAGGTTGGGTTGGTCTACTTATACATTTCTTAAACGTAGTATTATAGGAGGTAGCAACGTTTTCAAAAAGAATTTTAGGTAGGCTGATTTTTGGTTATGTTGCTCTCCTTCCTCTTTTGGATCGTACCTGCACAGGTATTAATTCAAGGTTTTGAAAACATTTTAGGAAACCCAATTTTTAATTTCTTGTCTTTAGATAGGTTTACCAAACATATATTTTTCCTACGACCACTTGTGAAAATAGCAAATAGCACACAACTAGTTAAATCTTTTTTAATCCCTTAATTAAACCTGAGGCTAGTACACACTTTATGAATCAACTTTCTTTAATCCATTCATAAATAGAATCAGACCCTTCCGACGTTGCCAAATGCTTTCCATATTTTGCATGGTATAACTGACGTTTAGTAGTCGTTTTTTCTTACTTTTAGGACTTTAGGTTATGGATTTACAATTTTCATATATTTTATATTTTTTCTCAAAAATATGAGGAAAAAATGTAATTTTTACTTAATTTTACATGTGATGTTCAGTCTCATTAACTCGTTTTACCAATTTTACCCCACCCCTTTTCACTCTCCGGTCCCGTAAGTTTGTTTACTGATAATTTTTAAAAAATGGAATATTTTGGATATGCGCCACTTACGTTTTATTTAGAAGAGTGTCTAAAATATGTAAGTACCAATAATTAAAAAAAAACTTAAAATGGCAGAAAACCGTATTAAACTATTACCCTTATTACCTAACCAAACCATACAATTTTTATTAAGTGAGGGCCTTTTTAAATTCCAAAATGATAAAAAGTTATATAATACTTCTAGGTAGGTGATTTTCGATGTAAAAATATTGTCAAAACAGTATAATATAGCAGTGAGGAAAAGTACATATCACACTAGTGTTGCAAAGTTCTCAATTGTTTTTATTTTTCTGTAAAGACAATTTTTTTGGTGAATAATTTGTTGTCGTAGGAAAAATAGTGTACAGTACTCGTGTGAAAATTACTTTCTTACACTCGTGGGTTTGTCGCACTCGGCTAACGCCTCGCGCTACAATATTCCCACTCGTGTGAAATTAGTCAGTTTCCACACTTTTAATGTAATATACTATTTTTATTGCCAGACACTTTTATCATTGCTAATTATACAGTCGCCCATCTTCTAACTTCTGATCCGTTCGGTATATTTTGATGAAACTTGGAATGATAATAATAATGTCTGCATTTTTTGACATATCAATGACAGCTCTAAATGTCAAAGTGACAGCTGGGCGCCAACGCAACCGCTACCGTCCGCCAGACAGTCGAGGATCTACCCGAAAGAGGAGGGAAAACAACATATTAAAAATTCAGCCAACCTACACTTCTTGTTTTCCCGACGTTGCTACCTCCCGGACTATAGAGTCCTGGCTAACTTACCTCTGGTAGAGGTGGTATAGCGATTAAATCTTTAAAATACTGCAGGTTACTCGTGCTTTCGTAAAATTTCCTTAAACGCCTGAACTGCTTTATAAACCTTTCCCTATGTCCTGCTAACACATCCGGAGGTAATGTTATGTGCATTTTGAAGAGCATTTTGACGCAGTAGTCGTACAGTTTAGATGCGTCTAGAAAACCAAAACAAAACTTATTAGAAAATAATATTCTATGGTATTGTCATAAAAATAAAATTACAGTTAGTATCACATAAGGTGTACAAGTGTACAGTGTGGGCCAAATTAAACATGCACACTAAACTCAAAGCTTAGCTCGGGGAACATCGGCGCTATACGACTATCCCATCCACGTATGATTTCATTGACTGGGCATGTCCCAGACCGTACGATGCATCACCGTCGAAATAAAAAATTTAAACAAAACGCATCGAGACACCGTCGTGCTACGGTGTGGTTCTTGTGGGGCATCGATGCGATTATGTGAGAATTTTACATATACTACACTCAGTTTGGATAAAAAGTAACAGAGATAAGTAGAAAAATCTGTTTTAGGTTGACAAAAATGCTTTTAATATTTTTTAAGGCATGAAAAGTTCTTTTAAATTTGTCCGAATTAATTTGCCCCACTTTCCTCTATCACCGTGAAATCGGGCTTGGTGCGATTAGTGTGACCCGACCTTTATTCTTAGAGGGCTAATACTATGTTTTCTCTAGGTTTGCCAATTTTAGTCAAATAGATTTAGACAGGACCGGACTTGGGGCATTTTTTCAAAATTATGCATTTAACTTCGTTGCAAAAGAAATTAAATTTATCTTTTGGGCTAATATGTTTAATATTAATTAATTTACTGTTAAGTTTAGTCAGCATCCAACTCAAGAACCATGGTAACCTCACATTTTTGATTTTCAAAGCACACTAAAAAAAAGTTCCATGCTAAAACCAAGAGAAATGCATGCTTTATGGGGCGCATCATTTATCAAGAATAATCGTAATTCCTAAATTCTTAAATTGTTGAAAAATTTGCTTTTACTGAATCATTTCCCATTTTTTGTCTACAAGAAAAATGCTTAATTGTAGCTAAACCCGATTTCTTTTACAAAGAGGTTAAATACAGTATTTTGGAAAAAGTTCCGTAAGTCCAGTCCTGTCTGACTTCTTTTTGACCTAAATTGGCAAACCTAAAAAGAACACATCTACCCATTGGCCCTTAAAAATAAAAAGATAAGCGCAACAAATAAAAATTTATTGTTAGTTAAAAAGTGTGCAAGTTTAATTTGGCCCACACTGTATATACAACAAAAATAAAACAAATAGAGAACCTTAATACTTATTAATGTGTTTGTATAGAAGGAACAGTTTAAAAATGTAAATTCGGTGCTCTTTGATAAGAAAACAAAAATTACAAAAAGTTTAAAGCAAATAAATCGGCATGCTTGTCTTCGCGGCCGCCTTTGCTATATTTCTTTTATGATATGCCGGTTGATGCAGGTGGTCATCGCACTATGGGATGGTAATTAATTTTTTGGACAAAATTCTGAAACTTACCAATCTAACTTAAAATGAGGTGCTTTTTACTGGAAAAATATTTTAAATTATTACAAATGCTTTTGAAACCTAAAACTTATTATATGTTACCCTGTATATTATATCACCACCAAAAAATCTTTAAAATGCTTTAGAAAAATACTACATTTGATGTGTCTATCTCAATTAGTTTCGGAAATATGACCATCCAAATCTGAAAAATAATTTTAAATTATTCTTAGAAGCGTAATAGAGATACATCTTCCCAACTTTTTTATTTTTTAACGTATAAAATAAATAATAACACTGTTTTGTTGGGTAGATTCTGTAGAATCCATATCTTTCATCAGAATGCTTTTATCTTTTAGGATATACAGTGTAGGACAGAACATATTAAATTTTAAAATGGAAAACCTTGTAAATTATAAAAAAATCTTGTATCTGTCCTTACACTCAGAAGTAGCAAAAAGTAGAAAGGCAATTGTAAGTACAAAAACTGATAAAGAAAAAGGTAAAAAAATCTTTGACAAAAAGTAGCGAGACTTCTGCGAGACTGCATCGGAAACACAACAATAGCTCTTATTATTTAAACTCTTTTACTTTTTTAGTAATCAAGGGTAATAATAAACTAAGAGATTAAATTTTGTATATTTATGTTTACTTAAAATACATTTTCAAGTTTCTTATTACCCCAATAGAAGTCGTCATATCCTTTTATAATTTTGCGTACATGTAGTTTGGAGTATCTACTTGGAAATACACAGCATGAGCCATTAAAATTTCAAAGTTGCTTTTGGCCAAAATAATGGATTTCTATCCCATAGTGTATCGGCGTGTCGCTGTAAAGGATAGCGGCGCCTTTGTATAAAATAGTCCGATTGCAAGAGGCCTTTTTTGTTGTCTTGTATTATTTTCAAAGGGTACCGAATTTGCGCTTTTAAAATGTTCTTACTATACTACATCCACATTTTCTATAGAATTACATATTCCACCAAATAGGAAATAAAAAGTTTCTTATGTCGTTTAAATAGAGTTTACCAACAAATATTGGCCCAGTTCTCGTCTGGCGTCTTGTTAAGATTTTATTTTGATGCATAAAAATGATTTCAACCGAGTGCCAATGAACCTTTGTTGTATTGTAAGTAACTTAATATTGAATATTTCATTATTTTATTTCTTTTAAAGCAATAATAACTTTTATTATATTATTGAAGAGCAGAATTGTTCTTCATAATGTATAAAAGTTTTAATTTTCTTAAAATATTAAATAAACTTTTAAATTTTATTCTGGAGAAAAGCCAAATAATATTTTGTTTAAACAAATATATAGTAAATAAAACATCAAATAATGTTTTTACCATACCTTGTATACAGGGTATAAGAGGTGCCAACCTGCATTGTCCAGCGCTAGTCATAGAGTTTGATCGTGCCATATTAAGTGACCCAAACACTAAAAAAAAAAATTCTCTTAAACATGATTTTTTTTTATTTAATATCTTGAATGTGCATTTTCTTTTAATATTACAAAAGAAAATGTGAAACTTGCAACTTGTTTTCTTTTTTGGTAAAATATCATAAACACTAAGTAAATCCAAATCTCACCTGCCTCTTGAACAGCCAAAATGTGATCCAAATAGTCAAACATTTCAATCGTCATGTCAAAACTGAAAAGGGACAAAACTCTAATTTTATTATATCATAAAAAATATGTCATGTGTATATTAACTTTGGTTTTAATAGGTTAAAACTATTTTCCTTGCAGTAGCAAATAAAACAACTTGAATTTAACTGCATATAGTTATATTGTATTTCTAAAAAATTACTTGTTTAATCGCCTACAAAGTGTAGATCATCATAGACAAAGATCGATGCCACTTCCAGTACTTGCTGGAATTCCACAAGGTTCCATACTGGATCCTTTCTTATTTATTCTATACACCAATGATCTTTCACACTATATGGGCAATATTAAAACATTGCAATATGCTGATGATACTACATTTTATTTTTATGAAAAAAATCTGGAAACTGTGGAACCAAAAACAGAAATAATTCTACAGAAGGAACTGGTTCGCAGCAAACTCTCTCTCTTAAATTTGGACAAAACCGCAAACATTAAATTCTCCCTAAAACCAGAATGAGGTGAGATTCTCGGGTATGTATTTGGACAAGGAGCTCAATTTTAAAAATCATATCCTAAACCTTAATTCAAAACTCTCAAGCGTTATATTCTTGCTTAGAAAAATATCTGAATACACCTCACAGATGGTAGTAAGACAAGCCTATATGGCTCTATTCCAGAGCCACATTATGTATGGAATCCTTTTTGGGGTAACTCAACTAATTGGACATCAGTCTTTAAACTCCAAAAAATGGCTTTGCGGACTATTGCGGGTGTAACAAGCAAGACTTCTTGTAGAGAATATTTTAGGAAATTTAACATACTGACTCTGCCAGGACTATACATACACCAATGCCTTTTGTATGTCAAAACCAATCCAAACACATTTAGTACTCATAGTTCTGTTCATGATTATGACACAAGACATAAAAGTAAAGTGATAATACCCACTCACCGATTGACATTAACACAAAAAAATTTCTCTATAACTTCAATAAAGTTATTTAATCAGCTTCACAAAAAATTAAGAATTTTGGTCTAAATAAATTTAGAACTTCAACAAAAAAGTTATTGAGACAGATATGTCCATACAATTTGGCAGAATACTATGAGTTTAATTTTAATAATGGATTGTAGTTGCTTCATGGAATTTTATTCTGTGTTACAATTTACCTTATGTCACATTTTAATTGTTTTATTTTATATTTTAATATTTTTGTAACTATTTTAAATATTTAAATTTTATTATAATTTATTGATGATGCTAAAACGTCATTGCAAGTATAT